>JAYMSZ010000699.1:0-17772 GCA_036897665.1 Pelargonium citronellum
CGTTAAACTTAACGGAATATTACAATAAATGAGGCATGTGCCCAGCACATGACTAATTGATTTTTGAAATTCCAAAAATACCCTTTACTCTACCATTCTTCTTCATCATTGGATCGCCGGAAATTTTAAAGTCTCGCCGGAAACTTCATAGTTCCGCCGGAAAATTTATAGTATTGCCGAAAAATTCAAAGTTTCGCCGGAAACTTCGAAGTGTCGCCGGAAACTTTAAAGTTTCCGGCGACACATGCATTTTTCGGCAAACATAAAATAATTTTTTTTTTCATTCAAATTTCCAACAAAAACAAGTGATTCAAATTTCAATACAAAAATTATCACAAAATTATAACTACAAACAAATTTCAAGCCAAATGAGCCTTTAACATTTTGGAAAAATAAATAAAAAATAAAAAATCATAACCAGATATGTTCATCTTCTTCGTTGGTCTCCGGCGACGGAAGCTCGCCCAAATCTGCTCGGACGACGGCGTCATCTCCTCCATCTCACCGGCAACGACAACTTGGGGGCTTCTCCGGTGGACGAGTTGAACGCGCTCTACAGATCTGACCTTGAAGTCGGCCGGCGAGGTAGACTTGCGTGAACGGCGGAGGAGGGACGAGCTTGGACGACGGTTCTGGAGATGAGGGCACGAGGGACAAGTGCCGACGATGGTCGGCGTAGGAGGGCCGAGGGACAAGTGCCGACGATGGGCTTGCAGATCTGGGCGAGATTTTCGGCGGAGCTCATTCATGTTCTGCTCCACGCCGGCGATGGGCTTGAAGATTGAAGGTCGAAGATGTGCTCGTCGTCGGAGGCGAGCTCCACCAGGTCCGAGACCGTGCCGGAGATGGAGGCGCGACAGAGGTGTGCCGGAGATGGAGGCATGCGTAGTGCCGGAACCTGTTGCTGTTTTCTTTTTTCTTTTTTTCATTTAAAGGCATAAGGGCCTGTTTGGATGGTGTGTTTTTATTCAGTTAGGGGTATTTAGGTCATTTCAACACTTTAGATGGAAAATTGGATGGAAAATTGGATGGAAAGATGTTTGGTAAAGTACAGGGTATCCAATAGTTAAATTCAAAAGTATAGGGTATCCATGGTTAAAAGATGTATAGTACAGGGTAGGTACGTGTAATTATCCCTAGTAATTACTATCCAAAAATATTTAATTATCATATCGGCCAGTTTTAACGAATATTTTTGTACATTGATCTTGATCCTTTTTGGACATGTTTGTTTTTAGGCCGAACGAAACGATGAGTATTTGTACTGACTCGAAGGAGGTTGCTCATAAGATTAATGGTGGGTCAGATGTTCAGTAAGAGTCAGACTATATCCTAAGTGATATCAATGAGTTTGTGGATCGTGATTTGCAGGTCTTGGTTGCTTATGAATAATTATGATCACCAAAACGGTAACAAGGTGGCTGGTAAGCGGACAAACTTAAGCCATAAGTGAAAGCGGGATTACACTTGTATTGGAAGGGTAATAGCTAAATGTATAATTGATTTTTTTTTTATTTTTTTTATGTTAATTAATAGATTCTGTCAAAAAATTGAGTGAATTTTGGTTCAAATTATCCGCTCTAGATGGAGTTGAACAAATCTGCAAGCAAGAAAAAAATACGATAATGATATTTCAAATCTTGCTTCAAACATCATCACATTGTCATTTCTATTACATTTGTGTTGACTCAATTTTTAAACTATATCTCACGCTGCGGACCATGAACCTTAACGGGCCTAACAAAAAAAAATAGTTTGTTTATCTAATGATTTTTCGTTAAGTCTAGCTTATTTAGACCGTTAATGAAACATGATAAAATCGGAAAAAATATATTCAACATAACATATGAGTTTTTTTTTTTATTTGATCCGTTTTGGCTCGTTGCTTATATTGTCAAATATATTTAGAGTTGTAAATAGTCATTTATATTTAACCTTTAAAATAAAGATGATTATTTTTAAAAAAATTAGTTGCTTGATGATTGTTCAACAACCAAATATATGTAGTATCTTATCTAATTATTTTTTAATGTTAAAAATCACACCATATCAAAAGCTTTATTTAAAATATTGTAATCTAGTAACACGTGTAGATTTTCTATTTAACTCGTCTGAACAAATAATCTTTATATACTAATAAACAATATTAACTTGTGATATACAATAGTACCAAACAGTGGATTACCAAAAAAAAAAAAAATAGTACCAAAGAGTTCATGTACTATTATTATTTGGTCCCCATCTATTCATTTGATTTCCATTTAGTATCTAATTTATTTTTGTTCAAATTTCGTTCCAAACTATGCAAGGTCTGAATACTAAGTATGAATCATAGTTCTAATACTTTATGATTCTCATCTATTTTGTGCTCCGAATATTTGACTGAATATCCGACGAATTTTAATTTGGTCTTCCATTATGTTATTTTATTTCGAATTAGTCCAATCTATTTTTTTAGGGAGAATTAGTCCAATTTATAGTTGAGGTGTCAATTTTTTTTTGTTCACGTGACAAACACGACATATTTAAGTTAACTAATCTTTTGTATGAGACCATTTTGAAACAAATTGTATGATTGAAAGATTAAATTAGACAAAATTGACATGCCCACCACATTACATCAATTATACAATTGTGTTACAAATTGATCTCATTGAAAATTAGCTAGCTTAAACGTCATAATGTCAACAAAATATTATAAAAACTTGTAATAACAATTTAATTTGACGGCATCAGTATAAATTTGACAAATAATAACAAAGTGAACCAAATCGAAAAAAAAAATGGTACCAATTCTAACCAAAATGAATAGTTGGGGGGGTAAAATACTAAAATGTAACATTTTCCTTGTTATTTTGCCAATTAATTCCGGTTTATTTTAATTAAGCATACTCGACCCGGTCCGGTCCAAAAACCAGAACTCGAAACTCCCTGAGCTCTGAAGAGTCACAGTTACAAAAGCATTTACAAACCAGTCACCGACTATCCTCTGTTTCTGCTCCGGCGACAACCCGATTGCCGAACCAAAACATACCCACCTGAGCACCGATCCTCCTCTTCACTGGGTCGATCGTAATTTTCCATGTCTCAGCTTCTTCTGGTTCTGATCTCACTGAGCCTCCTCGAAGCTTCGGCGTCGTCTTCTACCTCCCGCTCGATCCTTCGACAAATCAGCAGCGGCAACGGCGGCGAGGGTCGAGACTATGCCTTCGATGTGAACGGTCACAATATCGATTCAGTCCTCAATGAAACCTCAGCCTCCTATGCTATTCTCGAGTTCTATGCCAATTGGTCAGTACTTTTGTTGAATCTTATGGTTTATGCTCTGTGAAAGCTTAATGGGTTGTGAATTAGATTCAGAACTGAGTGAAAGCATTGTTAAATTATTTTATTTTTGTCGAAAAGTTGCAAACTTTAGGATTTGCGTACTCAGATATGTTGTGTATGGATTGCATTGTGTTTGTGCGTATCAACATTGAAATGCACATTTGCTGGTTTGGTTGGAAATGGATTCTGAATTTGGGATCATTTGATAGGGCTGAAATGAATCAAATAGTGATCAAGATGATGAAATTTAGAAACTATATTGTTGAGTTAAAAAACTATTAGCAACTCATATTATTTACTGAGAAGTAGTTAGCTCTATTTGCAGATAGCTCCCTATATTTGTTTCCACGGCTCTTTTGCACTTGAAAACAGCTTACGTACTTCCAATTTTGCATGCTGACAATCCGAAACTGATGGTGACAATAAGGACTAAATGTTGAAAGAAAAAAATGATAGATTAGCTGTTGTGAAAGAAAGTATGAGGAGTTATTTGCAAATGTGGCTAAGTACGAGAGACTTATCTGTAATTTGCTCTTACATAGAAGTGGTCAATTTAGACAACTGGGTATGTGTGTGTATTTGTAGAACTCCCCCAGGTATGAACCATTCCCTATTACCCTTTATGGGAGGTTGGTGAGATGGAGATCAATATGTTGTTCATTAATATGGTGTTAAGACAATGATGATACTCATCGAGCACAATGATTTAAAGGCTTTTAGGATCAAACTCACGGCACATATATTTAAAGCTACTTTGAATTTCTTGCATTAGTTACCATATGTTGGGTCTAACAGCAAAAGTAGAGTGTTCTTCTTCTTAGCTATCCATTGAAAGAGAGCTATATGTAATGGTGAAAATACTAATTAGAGATGAGATTAGGTGTATGTAATATTAGGGTACCTCAAACACGGTCTGAATAATTTAGCTTTGTTAATTTTTGTATTGTGCAAGTATGTATAGTACGTAGATGCCTTCAGTTTTGCTGATGCAAATATGGCATTTTGATCGCTTCCCTCTATGTGCAACTGCTGATTGTGCAGGTGTCCTTCTTGCCGAAATTATAAGGTAATGTGTTGTATTTTGTGTTGTTCATTTCTCAGTATGTATCATCTTTTGAGTATTTTATCTTGTGCACTTCGATTGCGCAGCCACATTATGAAAAAGTTGCAAGGCTTTTTAATGGACCTGATGCTGTACATCCTGGGATTGTACTGATGACGAGGGTAGACTGTGCTGGGAGGGTATTTGCTCTACATCCTTTTACTTTCTTTCTTTATGGATGTGTTATGTCTTTTAGTCATTCAGTTCTTTTATTGGTTTGTTATTTTCTCTTGATTTTAGCATAAATAAGATTATTGGTTCTTCAAAAAAGTAAATTGCGGATGTTCATTTTTTTCCAACGACATAATTATATTTCAACCTCTTAACAATGTTGCAGAATATCCAATGGATAGGTCTTCAGTTATATGTTACTGTGAGGATTGAGCAAATATAATCACCATGGTTATGAAACATGTCAGTTATGTTCAATGCTGACATGTTTAGTTTTGTTAGTTGATCTAGCAGTCAATCCTGTGTAATTAAAAATTGGCTGTCATCAAATTTTAACTGAAAACCGGCTTTTGTGGAGAATGGCGCTATGTATAAAATAATATGTGGAGAGAAAAACTTTGAGCACCCTTCAAGTCATTTTCTTTTTCAAAAGGAGTGCAACATGATGGAATTGTTTAAAATGTAGAGATCCACAACCCAAATTGAGGTTTAAGATGCTCCAAGAATGTTCACTAGCATTATTGGTGTATCACAATTGTTACAACTTACAAGTGTCTGCCTATCCCAAATTAGTAATATAGCCTCCTTCAATCAGGATTTTGTTATGAAACTGGACAAACAAATGTCTTAAAGTTAAAGATGGGTGAGGAAATGTCACAACCTTTTTTCTTTTTCTTTTTTATTTCAATGTTAGCATATTTGTTAGAAGCTATATCCTTCGGATTTGAGCATATCTTTCTTTAGAAAATTCTAGTTGGCTGTGGGAACTGACTTTATTATCTCTATATCTTGTCTGCAATTATCCATTTACTATCGAATTTCTTCTTGTGATAATTCCACAATATAGCATCGAATTTTGGGCTATATTCCAGTGAAAGTGAACCTGTTCCAAATAGTGGAAATATGTGAACATTGAAAAGTATATGACTTTTGGAAGCTATTGTAAGTGTCATATACTTATTGGATGAGTGAAAGTATTGTTGTCTTGATGAAAAATCTAGGATTTATGACGAGATGAATTGCCAATGGTTTAGTTGCTAGGGCTTGTGTGCCATCAAGGGAGCATATATTAAACTAAAGTGGGATAGTATTTCTGTGATGAACATTTTAAAAATAAGTTTCTTTACAGTCATTTTAGTTGGTTACGATCAATTTAGTATTATGGTTTGGTGATTACTTCTTTTGCTCACCTGACTCGCAGTACAATTAATTACTAAGCTTTCTTATAAGTTTTTCTTATGGTCATTATACTAAATGGGACATTGGGACCCCGCTCCCAGTTTTCTTGGTGACCTTCTCTTTGTAAAATGAAGTTTATTTTTTCTTACTGATTATTATAAGTTTACTTGTTTTGATATAAAAAGTATGGCTTGGTAATTAGTCATTCTTTTCACTTGTTGGGCAGCACAGGCAAATTCTAAACTTTGTGATAAGTTTTCTGTGGTTCATTACCCTATGCTCTTATGGGGCCCTCCTTCTAAATTTTTAGCTGGTAGTTGGAAACCTCGAAAAGATAGTGAGATTCGTATGATTGATGACCCAAGGACGGCTGATCTTTTGCTTAATTGGATCAATAAGCAAATTGGCAGGTATGACTAATCCCCCATGTGTTGCTTGAATTAGTGAAATAATCATATTTAAGTGCATCAATATTCGTATGGCTAATTATCAATGACAAAATTGAGGATTCAATACTATCACTCTAATTCAGGTGGTTAATCGTGAAAATTGCCTTTCATGTCCTTCCGTGATCTAAAAAATCATATATTTCAAGACTTTTCAAGTATCAAACGAGTCACGCTCAATCCTCACGATAGGCTTATGGTGTACCATACTATGTAATATGAACTAAACAAAGCTACCAAGTCTAGATAAGGCTGAGCTCAGGGTACATAGCAACTGTATAATATTAGATGAATGAATGCCTAATTCTTTCTGATGCATGACATTGTCATACAAGAGTTAAAGGTTGGACCATTAGCCACATCTCATTAAGGTGGGCTCCAATGAACTTCTTGAGTAGCTGTCAAGCTGAACTTGAACATGAATTGAGCATTTATGAATTCCATCTTGGCCTAGTTGGGCTTGAATAACCTGCTACTCGGCTATGCTTATCCCAATTGTGTCTTAGAAGATAAATGTTTTTAAAGACTGATGATAAGATCTGAAGAAAAATAAACTTTGCTGATGCCTTGTCGGTATAATAACAAATATTTCATCACTAGGCTGCAGCAGAAGGTAGCTGAACCTATCCAAATGTAGTTATTACTCTATTATGCTTAGGCTGGAAGTTTCTAACATAGAACATGTAGATAGACAATGCAGTTTGGTAATAAAAGCAAGTAAAAGTATTAAAAGAAATAAATTATTACAAGTGCTTGTGCCACACATTTTGTTATTGTCCATGATATGAATGATCATGATAGTAGTACATGTGCCAGATCAAGGTACTTTGTCCATACATTTGAACTTTTTTCTAGTAGAGTATAACCTTATATCATGCTAACAAATTACATAGCAGACCATTTTGGCTAGAATGCAGGGACAATGAATTCATAATATATTCCTCAATAGAGTTATATAACTTGTTTATTTTCCTTTCCTTACACATGAAGATATTTGAAAGATTATAGGGAATCCAGTGCTCCATCATTTAATGGGATTCACATGAGAGTAGTATTTCTCTTAATTAAAAACTTTGCCATTATAAATATCATCGTTCAAAAAGTACTATATTAGCTTAAACATTGTTCTCTCGTTTATACTCATAAATGCTGTCCTTTTTCCGCATAATTACAGTTCATATGGCCTGGATGATCAGAAATTTGAGAATGTTCATCCATCAAATATTTCAGATTTTGGACAGGTTTGTCATTTACTTTATTATTTCAGAATCAATTTTATCATGAATCTAAGGTATTGACTTCTGGAATGCATGTCATATGAAGATTGCGCGAGCTGTGTTTGATGTTGAGGAGGCAACGACCACTGCCTTTGACATCATCTTAGAACACAAGGTATATATTTTCTCCTTTTTTCAATTATTTTTGCGGTTGTGTGGGTATTGATGGGTGTGTGTGCCTATTAGCATATATGCATTAACTTATCAGGTATATGCATGATGCACAGATGATAAAATCAGAAACTCGGGCATCACTAATAAAATTCCTTCAACTATTGGTGGTTCATCACCCTTCTAGGAGGTGAAAATCAACTTGCGATGTGCTATTTGCTCTGTACTATTTACTGCTTCCCTCATCTCACTTTGGTTATTATACTAGGTGCCGTAAAGGGAGTGCAGAAGTTCTTGTGAATTTTGATGATATGTACCCATCAAATATGCTGTCACTTAACAAAGAGGAAGATGATGTTATTGATGATAAGAAGAGTGCCCTGGGGAATCTCCAGATTTGTGGAAAAGAAGTTCCTCGCGGATATTGGGTCAGTACTTAAAATATGTGATACACATAATCGCATTCATGGTAGTATAAATATAAGATTTTTAATCAGATACTATTTCGCTATTCAAATAGCTATAATTCCAAGTATATTTGCTAGATTTGACATGTGATTTATAATTCCAAGTATGTAACTTGCTAACTCTTTTATCAATTGCTTAGGTTATAGGTAGCTTTTTAGCTTTATTTAGACTTTGTTATTGTATCTCATGGAAGGTACCCATGTTGGCTATAGAGCATTTGATGAAATGAGTTCACTCTTGCTTTGTTTTTGTCCATCTTAAATCCTAAAAAGGTTCAATATTTTTGTCATTTCTCCTTGGACATCTATAATAATGATTGATATTCATATTTTCTTTGCCATCATCCTCTATGTTATGCTTCTCAGAGTGACATTGTCTTATTCAAAATCAATACATATCATCTTCATTGTATTGTTTCGCAGATGTTTTGCCGTGGCAGCAGAAATGATACCAGAGGCTTTAGGTAATCGATATCTTCATATGCACTTGTTCATCATGTTTTCAAATTACATTTTGTAGCATCCCATGTTGTGTATTGGTACAATACAAGCACACTCAAATAGGGGTACATGTAAGGGGTGCTTTACTATAGCTGAGTTTTCTTATTAGATCATTTATGCTATGACTGATAGCTGATTGATAGCCAGTACCTGTGGCTTTAACTTAATTTTCATGTGATTTTTATATGGTTGCTTAAAGGAGGATTATTGTTTTAAGCACATTCTGGACAACCCTTTTAATTGCTTTACATTCTGAAATAGTTGCTGCTTTTCTATGGTTTTCTGATACTTTATGCGATGACAGATGAACCATGGCTCAAACTTAATTCCCACGTGACTTTTATATGGTTTCTTTATGGGAGAATTAATGTTCTAGAACATTCTGGACACCCATTTAAGTGTTTTCCGTATTGAAATAGTTGTCTTTTTAGGGATTTCTGCATTTAGGGGACACATGATGTAATGAATATGTTATTTTACAGAGGGTACTTGGTAACTGCTAGTTATAACCACTGGCGAACTTCCACTCCTGTTAGGCAAAAGAGAAGGATATGGTAGTGATGGCAATAGTTGCAGTTACAGTTAGCTTCACTTCATCACCATCTCAGACACCAATATCATGGAAATTTGTCATTTTTTCTTTTGTTAAGTATCATGATTGGTGGCAATAAGATTTTTTCCCTTGTGCTTTCATTTGCTTTCAATTGCGAGCTTTTCATATCGAGACAATTGCAGCTCCCTTCAATTCTCTTGTTTAATAAAGTAATTATATTCTTTTGCAGCTGTGGGTTGTGGGTTCTGTTACATTCACTCTCTGTGAGAATAGAAGATGGGGAGAGCCAAAATGCATTCTTATCAATATGCGATTTTATTCATAGTTTCTTCATATGTGAGGAATGTCGCCAACATTTTTATGAAATGTGCTCAAGGTAAAAAGCAACACAATTGTGGTAAATGATTTCCATTTGAACTCATTTTGTCTGACATGATATATTCTAATTTTCAGTGTTTCTACTCCTTTCAACATAGCACGTGATTTTGCACTTTGGTTGTGGAGTGCACATAATAAGGTGAACGAGAGATTAATGAAAGAAGAAGCATCTCTTGGAACTGGTGATCCCAAGTTTCCAAAGATTATTTGGCCCCCAGAGCAGCTGTGTTCATCATGTTCTCAAAAGAGTAGTAACGGAAGCAATCAGATAGACTGGAACAAGGACGAGGTGTTCAAGTTCTTGACTAGCTATTATGGTAAAACACTAGTATCTCTGAACAAGGACAAAGATCTTGAGAAGGAAGGGACTACTAAGGTTGCTGAAAATATGGCAGCAACAGCGTCGACAAATGCAGTTGTGGTGCCCTTGGGGGCTGCATTGGCAATAGCTCTTGCTAGCTGTGGATTTGGAGCGTTGGCTTGCTACTGGCGTTCACATCAGAAGAATCGGAAGTATTACCACCAACTACACTCTTTAAAGAACATATGATTATTAGGAGGGTAATGAACTCTTTCGAAAAGAATTAGATAATTAATAGAAACACATCTGAAACAACCAAAAACAAGGGAAAAGAATATATAGAGAGAGGGAGGGAGAGAGAGGTTTTGCATCTTAAGACGTTTTACTCATTTGTTCCCTTTCAACATTTCAGGCCAAGGAGAAGCTGGAAATAATACTAACATACACAACCGCAGCCAGGATCCAGAGTAGGAATGCAAATTACAGCCTTTTTTGTATCATCAATCGGCCTGCTTGAGAGGTCTTCTTCTGTACCCTTTTTCCGGAACATTTATATTGGAATACTGTACAGATAATCATAATCTAAAGTTTGGAGTAGAAATGTCATAGTTCTGGGTGTGTCCCTCATTTAACTTTATCAATGGTTGGACTGAGAGGCAGTATAGAGAGTTGGAGATGGGCTCTTATATATTGTAGATCAAGTACAGCTTGTTACTGGTTCATTTCTTGTACTTGAACTACCCATCCCAAGCTTTCATGTGTAGAAGAAATAGAAGAGAAGTGTGTTGATGAAAAAGTTTTGGTTTGCAGTGATTGCACCTTGTTTCTTATAATTTGTATTTGTATTGTTATTGTTGATTTTAGTCCCATCCATTCCAATCCCAAGCACAAGTAATTCTTACTCGGTTCCAGTTAGCTCTCCGAGGAAAAGACACTAACTCCACATTTGGAATCAAGACATGTTGGGCTAAGTGGTTAATACCACTCTGGATTCCTCTGAGGTCTCGTAATAAATTTATTTAGCACTGTGCATAATAATGTAACAACATATTTTCCTCTTAACAAATAATGTGAAGAAGATTAATGTGCATCAAAGTTGAAATACCATTGCTGATTGCCACTCATGATCCAAGTGACAACTAGTTTGAGCTATTTTCTTAGTATAGCAATAATGTTTTGTATATACAATACAGTGCAATATTATAATATTCACAGAGCAATCACAACTATCTTCATTTTAAATACTGATTAAACACTTCATTCATCTTCATTTTCCATGAAACATGCACAAGGCCAACATAAAACTTCGGCAGAGGCATGCATGCTTGCATTTCTTATAGAAATGGAATTAAATTACGCGCACTTTACACATTTAGTGAACCCGAACGACGTGAGGTGCGTGCTGCAAGGTTGAATCCTCGGCTTCCTCATCCGATGAACTAAACGAAGAGCGAGCCACCTCCTAAGGATTGGCAACGGAACAAAAAGATGCATTAACATAATTGGCAACGTAATCTGTAGGCTTGCAAATGGTTGTTGTTCCGAGGAAGGAGCTTACCTGCAAGTGCCTGCGGCGCTGGACAGCGCTCACTACCCTCACCATAACATACACGGGAAGAATAATGCCAGCAGTTCGTAGAAACAATAACTAGCAAACAACGTAATGAAAGGTAAATGTATGTCGTCTGCAAGGAAGAATTTAATATATCTGAATCGACGAGAAAATTGGGTGTACCATAAATAGTGGGAACGAGTACTCCTTGTTTTCACTGATAATGAGGGGAAGAGTGTGCCGCAGGATCAGAAGAACCATGAACTGCACACAGAAAGAAAGGTCAAGAAGATTCTATCAAAATTGCAATCAATGTACGACATAGTTAGATACATCATTGACATAGTGAGCTTCGAAGTATCTTCGGTAGAGAGAGAGAGAGTGAGGTTACGATTATAGCAACTGCGCGACAGCATATCAAGCTTCTAGTAGTGGAAGCTGAATAATAAATATAATCAGGGTCCAGGAAATTACGGTCAGTTGAAACCATAGTGATGAAATGGGGACTATTCAAGTTCCTGCTGGAAATCTCCCAGTTCCCCCTGATATAAAACACCATTGGACCGAATTGGTAAAAACAACCTTGGATAAGCAGCAACAAAACATTTAAAGTAAAAGTAGTAACAAGGAAAGAAATCCGAGGATTACCTGAAGTTCATTGGAATACGGCCAATTTGAAACAGTGGAGGTGGTGCTGTATAACCATGCTTGAATGGCTGCAATTAGCAGACAGTTCAAATTTAATGAAAGATGACGCAATCCCGTAACAGAAACAACGGATGAGTATACAAAGAAAAATCACAATCACCTGGTGGCATATCTCACACATAGTGTCGCCCTTCTCGTTGCACCACCTTTGTACACATCGACGGTGAGCATACTACAATTATCAGAGCAGATGTCACCATAATAAAACATTTAATCAAGTATACTTTGTGCTGAAAACATTTAATCAAGTAGTGACAAGAATTACCAACGTCTTTTTATATATTTTAGGATATATGAAAAACAAACATTAACCGAGCTTCCAATAAACAAATTCATAAGAACACTTAATTACCAAAAGACTATGGAAGACTATAGAAGCAATGGATAGAACTATTACAAAGAAAATGTATCTAATATCTAAAGCATGATATAAAACTTCAAACATTTCCTCACCACAGAGGCAAAGAACAATACCTCCATGTTTGTAGAATCATAGCCAATAAATAATAGCATGAATTATCTCAAAATATGAAAGATAAAAATTTCCTGATTTCATGTATATGCAAGACTCATATGCAGGGTAACCCATAAAGGATACCCAAACAAAGGTCATTAATGGGAACAAAAGGCCTTCAATGGAGAAAAAATGGTCCCCGTATTTCTGAACAGACTAGGAACCTTCGTAAACTTACCCTTAGCATATGTAATTGAAAAAAAGCGTAAATTAGCATCAAGAATACAACAAGAATTTTGAATTTACAGAAAACAAACATAAAAGAACTGCATATAATATTAGACAATACAATTACTTGCAGCATAACTAACTACCTTCAAGCTGCCACAGCAAGAGCAAGGCGTCTCCATACTCGAATCCTGGCCCTCATCATGGCATATCCTGCATTCCACCAATTTTCCGGGAGAGGACACATCCGCAAAATCCATCTTACACATGGGATAATCAAGTTTCAGGTCATCAGATTTTGATGGTGTGGCCTGCAAAGACCGATTTCTGCTCTCGATTGCAGCTTCCAATGTCGATTCTGTGAGTAACCGATCCACCAGCAAGACAAAGTGATCCCCCATACGCAACAATCAAATGAAAAGTATTTTGAAGGAAACCTTAATCCCCTTGAACAAGCACTTGTCCTTAACCCTGTAAAACAAAAAGGCCCATTCCATTGTAGTCAATTCAAGCCAACAGACCCTCAACAATGTAAGCACCAGAGAATGGACACAAGGGTATTCTAAGAAAACTCCATAACAGAAACTCAATCATTCAAAAACATCTCAGCATGGGGGAATTAAAAGACAAGTACAAAGGTAAAGGCAAAGGATAAAGCTCATTAAATACTGAAAGTTAAGGCTGAGGCTGGACAGAAAGGAATTACCTCAGCCATAAAATTGAAAAGGAAAGTTAGGATTGAATCAAACTACATAACAAAACAAAAAGCTTAACCAAATATGTAAAAGAACAATTCGATAGCATTCTCTAAGAAACATTAAAGGGCTTGAAAAGAGGAGGGAAAAGGAAAGAAAAAAATTAAAAAGGTGGTACCTTTTCACAGACCAAAATACATAAAGGCTTGGCCTTTTTGATGTAATAGGGTATGGTACCAAATCACCAACAAAAATCAAATGGAAAGCCAGAAACCCAATTCAGAAAGTCACATCAAAAAGCCAAAAGAACAAGGAAAAGGAAGGTACCCAGATGAGAAGGAGTGAAAATAAAGCAAAGCCAGATGCCAAAAAAGAGAGAACTTGTTCCTAATCAAATCCCAAAACAATACAACACACAACCATGAAAACAAATGGATTTGAAAGAAGATAAAAGGCTAAGAATATGAAGAAGATGAAGAAAAAGAGACTTACAAGAAGGGGATCGTATTTTCTTGAAGCTAAGAAAAGCTTTCTCTATCAATCAATCAATCAAACAATCGAAGCTTTATATCCATAAAATCTGTGTTTTGGAACGAAGCAAGAGATTGAGTGTCTTCCTTTGGCAGAGAAAAGAACTTCCTAATATTTCTTTATCCACAATTAACACAAACATACGCACAAATACGCAATAAAAATTCTCTTTTTTTCTTTATTTTCCTCTTCTTTCGATTTCATGTCTCTGTTTGTGTTTTTGCTTTACTATTTATATACTCTCGCAATTTTTTGCAGGAGATTCCAACGGCAAACCCACAACTGCCACGATTCCACATTTCAACACTTGGCGGCTTTTTGCTGATTAGGCTTCTTGCACGATTGCACGCTTCTTGCACGTGCTAATTTTATTATAATAATAATAATAAACCATTTTATCTACATTTTTTTATAATTAATTATATTTTGTTTGGGTTTTGAGTTTTCACTGATGAGACAATCAAGGTTATGGAAGTGACAAGTGTTTGGTTTACATATAAAATAATAATGTAATTACCATAATTTTTTGAAATTTTATTGCCCAAATCCATGAAAATGATTTGTTTGTTAGTTTATTTCATTGTCATGCATGCATTGGATGAGCACTTGGGTTTTATTATAATTTTGTCATTTCTTGAATTCTTGGTGGGTCTGTTTTGTCTTTATTTGTGTTGCCACAAACCAGTTCTGGAAAGACCATAATATTACACAATTATGGATTTCTTATTTTCCTTTGGGAAGTGATATTGGTAACCAAATATTTCATTTTTTATTCATGAACATAATAAATAAATAAATAAATATTGGTTTTCTTTGAATATTAGCACTACATATGTTATGTGATTTGCCATTGATCTCTAAGGCTACTATTGCAGTTTTTGTTGAACAACCAATTTCAGGGTTTGCAAATATATATAGCATCAAATTTGGCTGACAAATTTTGACTGTATTATATGAATAAAGGACCATTAGGAAGTGTGCAATCCTTATATTGTTGTGGGTTGTGTTTGACTTATATTATAATATTTACAGGTGTTATGCATGTTGTAATCATTCTTATTTGATTTAACTAAAAATATTTTGAACTAATACCAATAATTCAATTGGTCAATGGATTATAGGTGCATTTGCAATAATATTAGAGTTGAGTAGGTGTTAAAGTATCCAAGTTAGTTAAAACAACTCCAAATAATTATATTCTTTGTATGACTTTCCATGGGCACTAATCATACTATTATCTTAATCAATACCAACATAAAAGGGAAAATTTCAGGTTTTGGGTTAATTTTGGGCCGGGTAAGTCTAATTCGAATATGACTTAAACGGGTCAGAGTTTGTTCATGTTGCAAATTTGGTTGACTTTTATATATACTGTTAAAATGTAGATTTTACTTTAGGCGTGAGAATAATTATCTCTATCATGGTGAAGTGTGCATTATCAAGCTAGTTTTAGAAAGTATCTACAAAGAATATTGAGAGTGGAAATATGGCAAGTGTTAAATGAAGTGAAAGATGAAAAATAAATAAATCAATAGCCATTGTGTAAAAAGTGCATTTGCACTCACAAAGTGTAGGTAGAACAAATGTGTCATTACCTTATTAGTGATGATGACGTCATGCAGATCACAGTAATGTAATGGTTACAACATGATGATTTCACTCATATGTTATGACAAAGCAGTATTTCATGTTGATATGGAAGGATTGTAGGTCCTAAACGGGTGTTACGAAGCAGAATTTGGGAAGTTATCATTAAAACGTACTTTTGAGGATATTCAACACATGCTTACTAATAAGGTGTAGCACTTGAGAGTTAATTAGTAGTATGGGCATGATTTTCTTATTAGATGTAGTTTCTTCAGTCAGCTCAGGTTGCATTGTGATTAGTGTCAACTTGGGTCACGGTGGATGGTCCAGTCTCCATTAGGGTGAAGAACAAGAATATCTGTAACCCGATCTGCACAACCCGCTACCTTTGGAAGCTCCGCTAGCCTCTTCAACCACCATGGCCTCTTGCTGCTCGCATCCAACAGTGCTCATCGCACGATCCCTTGCATCAAAGAAGACATAGGTTTTATGACATGGGCTACATGTTATGTCACAAATTAATATTTTATGACATAGGTTACTTGTTTTGATGGTCTTTTCATGTCACTAGGATAAATGTGAAATAAGGACAATTGACCTTCTTTCATGCAGAGAGCCCAAAAGTCCAAAAGTATAAATAGCACTTATAAACTTACTCTTATTGGGTGGGCTATACCATTCAGCCCAAAAGCCCTGCATATATTCACCCATTCCATTGAGTGAAGCAAATCTTATTAGGTTTAGAGATAAAACATAGATGGCCTTTTTGGGGTTCATTTTGCTGATATAAGTCTCAACCCACCTCATCCACCTCATAGCTCAACATGACTTAAAATTTGTCACGTCAGTCTTAGATGTCCACATCAGCGAAACTTAATTAATGGCCTAGTTAGAAGCAAGTAACGGCAGAAATCAAATTGGATTGAAAACAGAAGTGTAAGTATCAGTTCTGATAGTATAAAAGATTGGATACCAAATTGATTTTTCAGCCAAATTTGAGTACTTATATGTCAAGAGTTCTAGCCATCTCTATTGGTGACTATCATCCTCTTCTACAAAAATTCTTGCAACTTTTTATTAATGTGATATCGAGATAGTTACTTAGATAATAAATTTTTAGTAAAATGTATATCAGTTAATTGATG
Organism: Pelargonium citronellum; assembly: GCA_036897665.1. Lineage (NCBI taxonomy): Eukaryota > Viridiplantae > Streptophyta > Magnoliopsida > Geraniales > Geraniaceae > Pelargonium > Pelargonium citronellum. The sequence goes on from JAYMSZ010000699.1 coordinate 16,714, forward strand.
AAAATATTATATTAGATGCACACAAAACTACGTAGTTTTGAGTAATTGATTTATTAAAAAAATAATTGCGTAGTTTTGAGTTAAAATTCAACAACTAAATTCATCATCCTCTCGTTTTCTCCATTTCATTATATGAAGCTTGTGTGAATTAAGAGCAGTAATTTTCTCTCTTGACATAGCTAAGCATGCCCTAATTTTTAACGGGTTAAATAGTTTACTCTCTCTTAAAGTGAAACAGTTTTTTTTTCTTTAATTTCTAAGTAGGGTTTAGCATGATTTAAGCCATTGAACTTTATTATTATTTTTAATTAAACCAACATTATTGATTGGGTTTCGGGTACCCGGCGTGTCAGGAACCCTTTTGTCAGCTCTATGCTTTGAGGTTCTAAATATTGTTAATTCACATTCATCCATAAAATAAATGTTAATACAAAATATACCAAATTTCCTTTTTTTTCTCTTCCTCGATTCTTTAACACAAAATGCAAACAGGCAAGTCTAATGAATAGCTAACAAAGTTGTGAAGCTCAAATCATTAATGGACGTACTCAACAAGAATCGTAACATATTTCCATACATTACTCTATGTTTGCAGTTTTCCCAAATCTTGGATCTTCTCTGGATTTGCTGTACATCACTAAGCATCCACTTGCTCTAAATAATAAACTAGCTAGTACTGATATATATAATAAAATATATATAAGTTAAAATAATAATAATGTGTTCGATCTGCATTTCTATAATTCAGGAAGAATGTTATAATCATGTATGCATATACAACCCATGTGGCCAACCCACCAAATGCTCATTTGCTTTATTCAATAAATTACACAATATATAAATGTAATATCTCATTAGTTTCTTGGTACGTATAAATGATTAACAAATCCTAATTTGCAGTAAACAATTATTTGTGTACTAGGTTTCACAGACAGATACAGGATTTTTCGAAAACCATAGAGGTGTGTGTATATATATATAAATAAAAAAAAATGTCTGGAATTTTAGTCATGATGTATTGGCTGAGATTCTTAGCCACGTTCTAAACAAAATGGATTC
>JAYMSZ010000700.1:0-17769 GCA_036897665.1 Pelargonium citronellum
ATTTACGAGTACGGTATCAGCCCCTTTTTTCTGGATATGCAGATCAGTCAATTTCTTCAATTCAAGCAACGAACAGCCGATCTCTTACGCAATGCAGCAGGTCGATTCTTCATAACCTAACCCTAATTCCTTCATTTTCTTAACTCAAATCTAAGTATTTCACTGTTTTGTTCCTCAGCCAAGAAAAAACCACCTTCATACATGAACAAGCTCCCGAAACCGGAGGATTTCTCCAAGGCTCTTTACACATTCGACATAGGCCAAAATGATCTCTCGGTCGGGTTCAGGAAGATGAGTATCGATCAGCTTCGCGCAGCTTTGCCTGACATTGTCAATCAATTGGCCAATGCTGTCCAAGTACAATAACTGGTCATGTCTCTAGAGAAGATTTTAGTTTCTTGTTTCTTGTTTCTAGTTTCTAATTATTGCCATTGCAGACTCTGTATAAGCAAGGCGGGAGGGCATTCTGGATACACAACACGGGACCGTTTGGTTGCTTGCCGGTGAACCTATTCTACTTGCACAATCCGGCACCGGGATATCTTGACCAGCATGGCTGTGTCAAGGCTCAAAATGACATGTCTGTGGAGTTCAATAAACATCTCAAGGAAAGAGTCACCAAACTAAGAACTGAGCTTCCACAAGCTGCTATTACTTATGTTGATGTTTATGCAGCAAAATATGGACTCGTCAGTAGTGCAAAGAACCAAGGTACATCTAGAAGTAAATCTCTAAGATTCTTGCATTGAAATATTTTATTCTTAGTTTTGACTTTTGAGTAGTTGTTAGTATTTAAAACTTGAATGTGTTTTTTACAGGATTTGCTGATCCTTTGAAGGTCTGCTGTGGGTATCATGAGAATTACAACCATGTTTGGTGTGGATCAAAAGGAAGTGTAGATGGGAAAGATGTATATGGTGCTTCTTGTAGAGATCCTACCACTTATGTCAGCTGGGATGGTGTTCACTACTCCCAAGCTGGAAATCTATGGGTTGCTAATCATGTACTGAACGGATCATTAACCGATCCACCAACACCAATTACGCTGGCATGCCACAGGCAAACAATGTAAGACTGAGGAATTAGCAGCGAAAAGAGCACCATCATCTTGTAATAGGAATCTAGTCTGAACTTACATATGAACATGAATAAGATATGAGAAGTTCTTAGAATAATCATCTCTCTCTCTCTCTACAAACTTTCCACGATCTCACTTAACTAGCATGTCTTGACTTATATCAGTGAAGCCATGAAGATATCTTTTTTATATCATCATGTGCATGTGTATTAAATAGGAAGATATTCTGGGATTGACATAACTGATATTTTTTTTCCATTAAACTGCATCAATCGTAATCTCAAAAATTTGAGAAATGTTTAGCAACCAGTCAACAAGAGGTAACAAAAGTTTAGTACTAAAGGGTTGAAGGCAATTATTGACTATGGTAAAGAGATGATGCAACATTTTCGTGTCCGAAATTACCAGACAAATTCGTAGGGCGAATACGAAGGATGTAGTTACAGTGCTGCACAATAGATTCCAATTTATACACAACTCTGGTATAGACAGAATTGATTTACTGGCGATGTCCTTCTGGCAGGGGAACCACCTTGTGAAAGGGTACTGTCCTCTGGGGCAAGGATCCATCTTCCTCGTCGTCGTCAAATTCCAACAAATAACTGTCCAACCAAAACCATGTTCACTAAGAATATATTTTTTGCTTTAACTAACTTCCCGATAACATTAGGAAAAGGTAGGAAAGTGATACTTACTCATCCGTCTTCCTCTGGAGATGCAGATTGGTTCAAAGCACCCAACATGCACAATACAGATGGTGGTAAGTTTCATGTCGAAGTCCTCAAACACATTCAAAGATATCGGTAGCAGAATACATAAGAAATAAAATGCAGGCAAAGCACAATCAATATACTCTGTACACATTTAAATTATTTGAAAATAAGAATTTTCACCTTCCTATGGGGATTGACGACGGTAGCCTTGTAAAGTGCAGTTGTTCCTGGATAAACTGCCAACACATGTTTACCAGTTGGGAAATCTGGGACACTGGAAGGATCATTTCGCTTTGGGAAGGGTATAATGTGTGACATAGGTAGCTTGTACTTTCTGAAAAACATGGAGAAACAGATAGCAATTATCTTCCACACCAACCATACGTTCTAAATACATGGACGGCAAAAAGTATTATATAATCCACGAATTAAAGGTCCACAAATGTTCTACCTATAAATTACAGTACATTTTCATGAACTTGCCTAGTGCAAGTATGAACGTGTGATACCAAGACAATAGCACTAATGTGGTGACATAAAATAGAACATATAAATAGTTTGCTTCACAGATTGAAAGGGGTCTTAGAAGTTTAACCATCTTATATGCCTATATAATAAAATTAAGCCACTTAAATGTAGAAAATTGGTAGAGTATCTTATTATAGTAAGACATAGTTAAGCTACTTCAACCATTTGTAGAATGGTTGGGTGAACAAGGCTGATATACAATATCATAGGAAAAACACAATGAATCTAACAGATTAAAACAAATCATCTACCTTTGACCGCCAACTTCTTCATCGTCTCCTGGTTCCTCATCAAGTACTTCAAATCTGAAGAGTTAAAGAAAATAAAAGACTGTATTAGTATACATCCTTTCATTGCCATCACAGCATGCTGACTACAATCAAGCAACTTAAGTTTAGTCCCATTACTTGCACTCCATGCCGTATTGATGGAATGTTAATTATTATTATAATGGTCAACGTATCACACTATATAACTTACTCTCTTGTTTCCTTGTCAAAATGTATCACTTTTACAACAAACCACTCGTCCTTCTCAGCATCTTCTCCTGTCACCCTAGCTGCTACCTGTAAGTAGTAGAACATGTCAATCTTATTGACACAAAAAAATAAATAAACATGTTAGGCCAAGTGGTTAACACCACTTTGGATTCCCTCTGAGGTCTCGAGTTCGAGCCTCCTTGTCGACGGTATGGGGTGTGATTTGTGGGGTGGGGTTTAGGGTGACGCTCTCAAAGAGAGTGAGAAACATTGTTACTTCGAGTATGATGTCCCGTTGTGAAACCATACTAATAAGATTGACTTTTTAATAGTGGAAGCCCAAGTCATTATATGTAGCCTATATTGAAATTTAATATGGTATCAGAGCTGGTGTGGAAGAATAATAACTACACCTGAGGAGGAGTGCTGATTTAAAAGCCCCAAATCCTACTAATAAGGTTGACATTTTAGTAGTGTAAGCCCATGTAATTATATGTAGCAAAATATTGAAATTTAATATAAGTATACAGATAATGTTAATGGCCAAGAACAATAAAACAATTTTGGAATTTATGCAGACTACCAACCAAAACAATGGGTTACAACAAGTACCTGTTCACCCTTTAGACTAGCCCATGCTTCCAGTTGGTTTCGCATATTTGCAGACTGCCTTGGAATATCAGAATCCGTCTTCATCCGCTTCCTTTTCTGCTCATTGCCTTCTGAAATTTATGTAACGTCAGCCAATAAATATGACCTCTTTGTTTCCCAACATACCACAGAGGCACAGTAACAATATCTAAGGCATGAATATATTTCCTTTGGGGTGTTATATCTTATGCTCGGAAGTCCCAAATGTACAAGTTAGTAAAACTTAAATGCTAGTTAACATTTTTACAGTGGTAAAGTATCTTGTTCATCCTATTACTAGTAGCAAATCAATAACTAGAAGCTAGACACATATTTTACAAATGGTAGACTATACAACTATCCATTTAAATTTACTAAATATGTAAATGAAAACACAATTTCATATTAGGAACAAAGTACATAAGTTACATAGAAATTAATACTATAATCTTCAATTAACGAATCACATGAGCTAATGTTTCTGATGTGTAAGGAGTAGATGATGATATTAAATGTACGAAGCATGCATAACCAGCCTTTCAATCTAATGTAATAAGTATCTAAAAAAAAAACTTTTTTTCACTTCAATACAAAGAGAAGATGCAAGTACCGAAACTGATGTCTCGGTAAGTGCATGGAAGAGAGTTATAACATTCACTTCTTAGATAGAGATCAAGAAAAAGAGACAAAGAAAGTCTTCATCCTAGTGATGGACTTGAAATTAATTGTTGAAACCAAAACATGAACGATTAATTCAAAAAGGTTTTGCATACAAAACATTTTTGGCAAGAACATAACAGTTAAAAATTATAGCCTATACCTTTCATTCTTCGTGGAGGACCCAGAGGTGCAGAAGGCAGAAACATATCAAGTTGAGTCAGCAACGTATTAGAAACACTGAAACCAAATGCAGAAAAATAGATGTGTACATTAATATTGAGAACCATATAGCCCAAATAAATGTCATGCTACTATGAGTTGGCAAAAAAAAACCAAGCTCCCAACTTTGAAATGCATTTCTTATTACTGTAGACAAGAAAATTTAAAAATAAAATAAAGTAGAAACATACGATACTTCATTTTCAGAGAGTTCTTTGGCTTGGATATATAAATTCTTAAGCTTCAACAATGAATTATCCCCAGGTTTTTCAACCACTTCTGGAGCTGCATCACAAACATTTAGGGTTGAATCAGCCAACATAGTAGTAATGAAAGAGCATAGCTAAATAATATAGTGTGAAGATAAAACTTCAAAACAAGCCACACACACACACACACACACACATATATATTCATTCAATAGTGTTTTTAGTTAGTTTTACTCTCTATTTATAGATACTATATAGGAAGAAATAAACAGGTACAAAATATGTCCAACATGATCTGCACAGTGCTACAATAATTCCAAATCAAATTAGACCCTACATGTCATGACACAAAGAGTACTTGAGGCGAAGAAAATCAAATTAGTCACTAACTACATCAGAAGTGACAATATGCCATTAATGATAAGCCTTGAGGTGTTGTTCCAAAATTATGTAATAGTAGGGACGATAGTTATACTATGATCTTGATTCATCTCCATGCTCGTGTTGCGGAGAAGAAAAAACACATAACTTTTTCAAACAAAACGTAGCCATGTTCTCTCTTTATGTTTCAATCAAGGATAAACCTTATACGTTTTAATTTAATCTTAACTCCAAGAGTCAAAGTTGTAACTTGTTTGTGCAAATGCCAAAACATGAGTAGATTCATGAATCCACAGCAGACAACAACGACCGGCACCCAAAAAATACCTTATAAGCAATATATCAATAGAAATACTCTAAACAACAAACAATCAGTTTCTGATTCACTGTTCCCTTGGTTGATCAAGGAGTCCTCAGCTCACACTTCCAACCATATGACATTCAGTACATACCACAGGAATTTTCAAAACATAAATCTGAGTCATCAAACACCCAATGCCTACGCTTCTCCAAGACCAACCATTCCAAATACAGGCTAGTTAAAGATGATACAACCAAATGACCAACAATACCTCATAAAAGAACAAACCCACATACCATATTCCCAACAAAAATTGATTTAAAAAAAAAAATTATACACACATCAACACCATCATTTATCATCAATATTGAAACATAACCAAAAATGAAATGAACCAAAAATCATCAAATTTGTAGGTAGATAACAATAATAAATGAGAAAAAACACTCACTTGCTTGGAGCTTCTTGTGCATCTTGTTGATCTCGATGAGCACCTCCTCTTGCTCCTTCCTCAACCGATCGAGTTCTTTGGAGTTATCGATGATTCCTTGAATGTCCGGAGACGACATTTTAGACGCTTTGTCGGAGAATCACAAGGCAACAAAGGATCTTCCACGCAGGATTCGGATTATTGATTTCTGCTAAAATTCGACTTCGATCATCTACCAAATCCAAATGAACTGTAATACCCAGAATCTGGAAAGGGGTTCTTGATTTTTAAAATCCCTTTTAATTTTTTCACCTGAGAATTTTTCAATGACCGTTTGGATTTATATAACATAAATAAAAATTGATTTTTTTATTTTTGTTGAGAAATTGAGATGTGATATTGGCTTGAATTTTAGCCGCAGAAAATAGAGGATTATTGAAAACAACGTCGTTTTGAGAACCCGTTCCTAGTTCTGAGGGTGGTTAATAATAATATCTTATTTTGAGTCTTTTATTTTAAAAAAAGATTTATTAGGAAATAACGGATAAATCTGCAAGTTGGGTTGAGTCTGGTCGTTGACGCGTGGCAGGTAGTTGAGCACCGTTTCCACGTATCATTATATGGTAGGCTCTGCTCTCCTCATTGGCTCACCTTCAAAAGTTAATATTTTACTGTTATTTATTTATTTTTTAAAAAAGTGTCAAAATAGTCCCTAAACTATCCAGATCGTGTCATTTTCGTATCTGAACTATCAAACGTGCAGTATTAGTCCAAAGGTTTACAGAACGAGCCAAATTAGTCCAAAGTATTTCAAAAAGCGTGCAGATTCAGGACATTCCGCTAAATACCCTGACGAAATCCGTTAAGTCCGCTTACGTGGCAAAAGAAATAAAAACGACACTTCAACGCACTTAACGGATTCCGTCAATGTATTTGACGGAATGTCCTGATTTGGCTCGATTATGAAATCGTTTGGACTAAACTAGCACATTTGAATAACCTATGGACTAAATTTGCTCGTTTGATAATTCAAGGACGAAAATAGCGCGTTCTGAATAATTTAGGGACTAAATTAGCATTTTTTTTTCTTTTTTTCTCTATGGGTGTTACCCCTCAAATCTTTAACTTCAGTAGCAAATGGATCGAATCATTTTGGCCACCTAGTTAACCATTTAAGATTTGAAAATTAGTTTAGTTAGAATTGAAACAATGAATTGGTACATGAAGAATTCGATCAAAAAAATTTTCACTTCAGCATTTGTCACTCCACATTTATCGTTATGTAACGCATTTCAGTTTTTTGATTATAGGTGCAATTTTAGACTTTTTTGAATATGGGTCACTCACCTAAAATTTAGTGTGGGTTTACGTACTGAACTTATGGGAATACGTCTTATCATGTATGTTCTTCAATATTTTCACTTGAGTTTATCCTTCCGTGGATATTTGTCTCCCCAACACTTTCTTCTGCTTTTATTGGCTATATCACATGTTAAATCTGACCAATGAAGATATATTTTTAAAAGTACACGTCTGTAGAAGGAGCTCAATATATTTTTTGTCGTTTTACTAACGTGGTGTGAGTGCTAGGCTATAAGTAGTCGCCTTTCTTTCTCGTTTGGTATGTGTATTGATTTTAGTTATCATTAGAAGATTTTGAGTCTAGGCTACTATTGGTTTCCACAAATTTGTTTGCACTTTTCCCGATATTTTGTTTTCCTTATTTATGTATGTTATTTACTACTCTCTCTGTCCTAAAATGAGTGTCTTGTGTGTCTAAATTTTTTGTCCCAAAATGAGTGGTCTATTTCAATTTTTAGGTTATTATATTATTGTTTTTCTCATATTACCCTTATCACTTATGCACTACATGAACTGCACATGGGGTGTAGGTGGAAAAGTGATGGTAATATTGGAAACACATTAAATTATCTGGTAATTCTTAATTTTTGCAAAAAATGAAAACATGACACTCATTTTTAGGACGGATGGAGTATTTCTTTTGCAATGTCTTCAATTAATTAAAGATTCTCAAAGCCCGGTTTTCCTTACAAATCTAAAACGAATATTGCCCTTCTCCATTCACTAACTCAATGACCTTTCTTTTAACTCTGATGTGGATGTCGTTGGATTCTTCGTAGAATTTCTCCCGATTGAATCTACTCAGAGATAAAGATTAAATGAGAAGAATGTAGAAATAGGTGTTGTTACCGTGGATGGGATCTCATAATCTTAAGTTGTAGTCAATAAGTTCTTCTCTATGCATAATAACAAATGAAACACAATCAAGAATATCATATGCATATAAGACATATATTGCTCACATTTATATAAACAATTAAAATTTATTAATACAACATTGAGGTAGACAAAGCAATAATAGACTATATTTATTTTCCGCCTTTGGCGGGAACCTAGTGCACGCAGGACATGCAATGCAATTTAAAACCCATAACAGCAAATAAATACAATAACGGTGAAACATTTTCATCATCATCTCTAAACATTTTCATTAATAAATATTTTATGTGAAAATATTTGTAAAATTAATAAATATGTCAATCCTCATTGTCATACAGAGATGCATGTATGAATCAAAATCTGTAGCACAATCTTGTACTAATATAGTTTCTTCCAACATCTCATAACTTTAATAAAATGAGTGAGCAAATCAAACATGGATAGTTACTCTTGATTAAGTTAAAAATCTTGGCATATATATGGGCACACAGTCACATATATATAATGACAAATACATATCACATATACTACATTTTCTTATTATTCAATTCATTCAACATATATGTTGACAACCCATAATTCTTACCAAACTTATGGTCTATTATCAGTTATCAATTGTTTTCAAGATGTCTATCTTGGGATAGCTAGGTTTTTGTTCTTTTTCTTCATAATATTTTGTTGTCTTTGTCTTGGGATAGGCTTGCTCATTTCCAGTAGCTCCAGCTTGTCGTGATGAGCTCAAGTAGTTGATCGCGACGAGGGGTATCCCAGCAGCTCCAACTTGTCGTGACAAAGAAGGCCGGATAAGATTGCGTTCACGGGAGAAAGCTTCATAATTGTGGGAACAAGATTCAGGAGCAAGCCCGCGAGAGTGCGTTTTGAGAGCAAATCCATGCACTTGTGCACGTTTCGGGAACAAGTTTGTAAAGGTGAGTTTCGTAAGATGAACATGACGTGACGCTCCATTGTTACTAAAGCGTTTGGGTACTTGACTGATGTGGCACTTGAACACCAAATATATATCGTGTTTTAATGCTACATTTAAATTTTTGACAAATATTTGTCACTTAGAAACTCAATGTGTAAATGTGAAAATTCATATAAATATTGTGTTGAAATGGATACTAATATCTTACATCGAATAAATATGAGATGAATACGCTACATATAATAATGCAAGTGAAAGTCCAAGTTATTGTATATAGCACACTATTGAAATTTTACATGGTATCAGAACTGATTTTGATCCCTATTTGATCCAAAGTTGGCCCTTATGTTGCCTCCCCCTTGTGGTCTCCGGCCCGCTTACAAATGAATATGTCTACATCGGCCCACATGTGAAAGAAAAATACATACACGTGAGGGGAATGCCGATTTAAAAAGGTCCCCAATGGTGCACGTATCGAGTCCACCGATAAATGAAATTTTTTAACCTCGCACGTGAGTGAAGTGTTGAAATAGGTAATAGGGCTATATTATATGAAACTCTACTAATAAAGATAACATTTTGATAGGTAAAGCTCAAGACATTGTACGTAGCAATTTTACATATAGGATAGTAAACATTGTCACAACATACGAGAAAAGAAACAAAAACTTGAAAACCCATGCGGCCATGTCTCAATCCACTCACCTCCGCTAAAGATGATTGTTTCAACGTACGTACCCATGCATGCTATTTTCATTTAAACTCTTTGTTTTTTTCTCCAATTCAGATCGATGTCATTTCATTTTTCCAAGAAAATTCATATTCACATTCAATCATTTCATTTCCTCTTTCTCTTTTCGTGTCTCTGATTGTCTCATTACGACAATCTGATTTCAATTAGGTCCGATCCGATTGATTTTTATTCACTCTTTGTCTTTATGGGTTTAATGCGTATTTGAGCTGATGTGTTGTTCTAAATTAGTACAAGAGTTACTGCAAATTGTTGGCTCTCCAAATTGTAGTCTTGTTATCATAGAAAAAGATGAGTCCCACAAAAATGAAAAGCTCCATTCACAGGTACAAGTTTTCTATAATGTTCATATGTATTAGATGACAGTGGAAGCAAATTTTCAACACTGAAATTTAATTTTGTTGGGCAGTGCTAGAAACACAAAAGGATCTATAATTCACTCAATGAGACTCTTTGTTGCAACCTTCATTGGGGTCGTTTTCGGCTTGTTTTGGGGAATTTCCTATCCATCACTCTTATCAACTAAGGTGTGCAAAATCAAACCATAATCTTGTATTTATATTTCATTTCTCAGTCATTTTGCTCTGTTTTGCTATCATGAAAGCAATATATAACTTATGATACATGTTTAAATTTGGTTCGTAGGCGAGTTTCTCATCCCGCCTTTTTCCTTCTGTTGATCTGACATATAGAGAGGACAAGTATTCTTTCCTTTCGGCCCATTTACTCTCGGATTCTTGGTCTTCTCTGAGGACTAATCCATACAGATACAATGTCTCAAAGGTACACCCTGTTTCATTCATTTTTACAATATGGGTTTCTTGGCTATATATGCACAATGTGATCATATCATAATCTGGTTTATGCAGATTTGGGTTCCAACAAATCCTCATGGTGCTAAAAGATTACCTACTGGAATCGTAGTATCCGAGTCAGATCTCAATCCCCACAGATCATGGGGTCTACCCAGCGAGGTTCGTGCCTGTTTTACAAACAAATTGACTATACATGTGTATGATCTATGTACTGAGAGTTACTAGTTGTGACAGAGAACCATAATATTTGTTACATTTATGTGAAAATTAAGCATTATAGTATTGTATTGTCTCTGGCAGAATTTAACCATGAAGACAAAGTATCTTGTAACCTTCACTGTTGGGTTGAATCAGAAGAACAACATTGATGCAGCTGTTAAAAAGGTCTGTCTGGTCTCTCTCTCTCTCTCTCTCTCTCTCAATCTCTTCACATTTACACAAACATTCTGAATTCCGATATGTCAATTGTTTTTTTCTCAACAGTTCTCAGATAATTTCACCATCATGTTGTTTCACTATGATGGTCTGACATCTGAATGGGACGAGTTTGAGTGGTCGAAGCGAGCTATTCATGTGAGTGTTCAGAAACAAACGAAATGGTGAGTTTATGCTTCTCACTGTAATGAATTATAGGCAGATCTAAGTAAACTTAACTTTTCTTGTACATTTCTTGAAATTTGGACAAGGTGGTATGCTAAACGTTTTCTGCATCCTAATATTGTGGCACCATTTGAATACATATTCATATGGGATGAGGACCTGGGGCTGGACCATTTTGATGCAGAGGAGTGAGTGCTCAAAATTCACTACCTTATCTTGAATGATAATAAAACTAAAATACTAAGGTTTGGACTTTGGATTTAGATACATAAAACTGGTTAGGAAGCACAATTTGGAGATCTCACAGCCTGGTTTAGACCCAAAAAGTGGGTTAACATGGCAAATGACAAAGAGAAGAGAAGGCAGTGAAGTGCACAAGTAAGCACTACAATGTCAATATTGAATGTTCATTAATTTACTTTCATCAGAGCTTCCTAGTTTTTTTACTTTTAGTATGTTTTTTCTTTGACAGAATAGCTGAGGAGGGAGCTGGTTGGTGCAGATACCCACAGTTGCCGCCATGTGCAGCGTCCGTTTGAGATTCTTTACTCGCATTTGTTCTTTAACTTCATAATTGTTGGAGACAAATCTAACGAGCTAGAATGTGCAGATTCGTGGAGATTATGGCGACTGTCTTCTCTCGTGATGCGTGGCGTTGTGTTTGGTATATGATTCAGAATGACTTGGTTCACGGTTGGGGTCTAGATTTTGCTCTCAGGAAATGCGTTGAGGTTACCGTCTATGTTACATTAATCAGCTCTTGTTGTAATTTTACGTTGAAACAGTAGTGTTAATTTGCTTAGTACTCTTGATATCATTATCATCAGCCTGCTCATGAGAAAATAGGAGTGGTGGATGCTCAGTGGATTATTCATCAAGGTATTCCTTCACTTGCAAGTCAGGTAAACCCTAGCTATCAACCATGTTTTAACATCCATGAGTTACTGAAGTTATGTGTGAAAATAACATTTCATTGCTGGTTGCAGGGGAAGCCAGAGAATGGGAAGGCTGCAGGAGATGGGGTATAAGTTTTTACTATGAACATAAATTTTTATTTGCCAATAGTAAGTTTTTGTGATTGTGTGTGATGTTTGTTTTGGTTCAGGTGAGAGAGAGAGGTATCAAAGAATGGAAAATGTTTCGACATCGGTTATTATCTGCAGAGATAGACTACTACACAGCTAAAGGAATCAAATTCCATCTATCAAACTCCACAGCTCATTCCCATCCATCTCCTCAACCCAACTCCACAGCTATTTAGTTAAAATTGTTCATTCATAGGTTTGCTCAAAATCAGACTCTTACAATATGCTGTAAATAAAGTTATTCTCTCTTGCATATACATGAACTGATAAGTTCATAATTTGTTTCTGAAATTTGTAAATACAGGGGTTCAGGATGATCATCACCAGTACAAATTATTTGAGGATATCATCAGAAGCTCGTAAAAAAATCTTCAGCACTTGACAGCAATTTATGGCTATGATCTCAAAAATTGACTTCAGAAGAGAATGCAAAATTAAGTTGAATCAAATCTTCGTGAAACTACCATTTGCATTTTGTGTAAAGAGAGAACTGAACATCTTGCTGTTTGTGACTCTTGAGGGTCCTGAATTTTGGCGAAGAGGCGAGGTGGAAACAGCAGTTATTGTTTTCTGATTGCTTCCTCTAGTTCTGAGAAATCCCAAGCATTATCTGCTGAGTATTCTCCTGAAATTGAACATGAAATAATATCATTAGTTTTATGTTTCCCAGCATAAGATTTTTGAGCAATAGAGCATCTAGCACTTACTACTCGATATTTGGGAATCCAATGCATGCTTATAGAGATAGGAATACAAAATAAGTGCAGTAAACCAAAAATTATAATAAAGACGCACACAAAATAGCCAGTATTTCATGCTTAAGCCTCTCCAATCAGGTAGCCACCTTCATGATCCTATAACGGTGTAGCTATTCAAAGTAAAAGCTGCAATAACTAACTGGTTGAACCTTTGGGAAATATAAGCCTTGTCCATGTTGTCAGCAGTGAAGTTCCTGATTTTTCTCATGTTTCAGAATCACTGGATTTTGGGTGGTGTTCGTATTCTAACCTGGCATAAATGGCTGGCTAGATAACATACAACTACAGTGTAGTTACTACACTTTGCGCTGGGATGTTTTAATCTTTCCTTGTCTTGGACTGATAATTCAAGAGGTCAAACCAGCAATCCATAGACAATCCAAGACCAAAATATGAAGGCATGATAGGCACACTCTGAACATTGGTAACTAGCAAGCTCTATAAACTCATATTCTCCACGATATCTTTTCTCCTTAAACTATGTGCAAGTTGGCATTTTGGACAAACAGCAGTATGTAATTAAATTTCTTATCAGATTAGAAACAAAGAAAGAAAAACAATATATTATATTCCTTCAGTATGAATCTTTGAGAAGGAACATATCCCTTACCAATTGAATCTCTACGCAGAGCAGTTAAATGAGCACAGCTGCAGGCAAGAAAGTAAATCAGTGGGACTATTCCAACAGAAAAGATTTTTTTTTTCCTAAGAGATGTAGGCTGAACTGCTGAACAAATATCATTAGCAATAGAAAAAAGTAATAACTTTCGTGGTCACAAGATTGAGACTACCTGCCAAGGGCCTTCCCTAAATCTGCACAAAGTGATCGGATGTACGTCCCTTTCGAGCATATTACCTGAAAGATCAAATTCTGCCTGCAAATAACATAAAGTAAAAGTCACGAGCATTTCTACCTCACAATAAACAGAACGAGATCTATTTGATGAAATTTAGGTATCAAGAATATAAGATCACATAGAGTAGCTAGTTCCCACTCTTTTTTTAAACTTAAACAATCAACACAAACATGGTGTTGTCAATTTTTCTGCGCAGTCCAGACAAAATTTAATTCAAAATGAATCTAGATTGTTAAAATCATAATCTCCAGGATGAGTACATTGCTAACTTTAATAGAGTACAGTATGGCATTTGTACTAGAAACTACATATGAAAAAGACTATCTGTAGTATATGTTATAGATAAGATCATCACTAATGCTAGAAATTCTTTCTGATAATTTCCTTCAATATGAATAAATGATTCCTGAGTATTGTGTTTGTATTTTATCCCGAGAAATTTGTGGACATCCAATGACAAACAAGGGATTACAACTACGTGACAAAAAAGTATGACGTTCAACTTTACACACCATACAACCATTGAGTAAGAACATAGAAGTTACAAAGGCAGCAATGAATGAAAAGGGCAACATTCTACACATATCTGGTTAAAATAAACCGAACCTGTCATCTGTGCTACGTTCAACGTCAAACTGGAAAATTGAAATACGTCTTGGTGCAAGCTCAATACTTTCTCCTCTTCTTGCTTTGTCATACATCTTTTCACCGTTAACCTATCAAATGGAGAAGAAACTAAAAGTTATCAAACCAAATTCATTTTAAATGACAGCAAATGACTTTAATAGGCATGCTACGTGCAGACATACAAGTAAATATAGTTGGATATACACAGACTGCACTTGCGGCTCAATTATTGTAATTCTTTTCTATTCTACAACTACTCAATTTCAGTAATATGGTAAAATTGTTTTGAGAGAACATGAGCCAATGTCTTCAAATGGACAATATAAAAGTATCTCAAGACTTGAGCCCGACTAAATACTATGAGAGTGTGTTGCATAAATCTTACTTTGATAGCTGAAAACATTGGTGGAACTTGCCATATTTCCCCAAGAAAGGAAGAAACAGCTTTCTTTATGTCATCATCTTTAATGTGCTCCCATGATTCACGCTGAATAACCTGCATGAGAGGACGGTGGATTAATGACACATAAACTAAGCAAACAAAATGATTAAAATAATCGTTTCTTGGAATCCTTCTTTACAGTTTTAAATTAACAAAAATAGGAATAGGATTAAAAGATGTACCACTTCTCTTATAACAAGTGCAGATGATTTATAGGAAGAATGCTATCTCATCTGAGTTCTCGTCATATGATGAATTGCTAAGAGGTATTTTGTGAATCATGAAATTGTTTTAAGGGAAAAAAAAACTGAAACTTACACTAATTTTTCTTAGTATAAAGTGCATGCCTAATACTTCTGTGAAAATTTTGAAAATCAAGAAGCCTAGAAGGCTACACTTGAGGGAGGTTGTGGTGTTAGGTTTGTGTAACTGTATTTGAGAGTGACTTAAGATATTACTGAAAAGTTTTAAACCAAACTTTTAAATATAGACATCTAGAATCTAGTAGTAATAGAACTCTAAAACAAGGGAATGATGGGTTGAAATTGAGGAAATCATCCCGGGTCACACCATATTACACATGGGTCTCAAGATCCATACAAAATTCATCATCTATGAATCAATTGAACCGTAAAGAATCATGATTCAGGCGGTTTGAATAGCCTCAATCGTGATTCAACACACAATTCCGCTCAACTTATGGTTGACCCTTTGGTTCACATAATTTTAGGGCTAGATTGAATATTTGAATCAAACTGAGGTTTGAACCATTAGGTTCGCACAATTCCAACAACCATGCTCCTAACATAA
This sequence comes from Pelargonium citronellum, assembly GCA_036897665.1. NCBI lineage: Eukaryota > Viridiplantae > Streptophyta > Magnoliopsida > Geraniales > Geraniaceae > Pelargonium > Pelargonium citronellum. Next base: position 15,543 of record JAYMSZ010000700.1, read on the forward strand.
TCGCATCATGAACTAACATATTTGACTGTAAATATATCTAAAGAGTAAGCAGCAGTTGTAATTTTAAAGTTACAATACAGACCGGTGAATCCGCATCCCAAGTTGAAGTAGCCTCCCCTAACCGGAAAACTCCACTATAGCCCTTGATCATGCCTTGGTATCTGCAGTATGAGAATAAAAATATTAAGACAAAATGTCTCTGCTTGCATTATCTTATCAACAAAAAGTTTAACGTCAAATTCACAAAAACTTCGTAATTTTGAAAGAAAATAAAAGGATTAAGAGCTTAAAGTGGTTATGGAAAATACAGGCACGGATTGGTTGCCAGTCAATAGCAATATGATGGGGTAGATTTTGTGTGTGTGTGTGTGAATGAGAGTGTGCGCGGGGGTTGTTGGCGTTGGCGTTGGCAATTGGTTCACAACTAAAAAGCTTGTCCAGGAGATAGACATGGATTAGGTACCACTCAAATAATATGGCGGGCGGTTAAAATCTTACTTATCTGCTAACTTGGTGGCTTTGCCAATACAAACAATCAATAAGCCAGTTGCCATAGGATCAAGAGTTCCAGCATGCCCAACCTGTTTTAGAAGGAAAAATGAATATTATAACTGAAGGAAACATATAGAAAGAGAGGTACACTTATAATGTTTAACTAATATAAATAAATACCTTCTTCACATTCACTAGGCAGCGCAACTTTCCACAAACTGTAAATGATGTCCATCCTGTCTCACAGTCAAATAAAGTTTTTCACTGTCTCTTCTAAAATTAGAAAAAAGAAGATCCTCAATATAATCATTTCACTTCTAACATATCGAATGATGCCATAAACAAGCATTGTGAACGATTACGAATATGGATGATTAAAATTGTTAATCCTCGACTAAAGGATTCTATTACAAAAAATCTGTTGCTTTCAAATCCTGTCAGTTAAAATTCTTTTAAAATTGTTTGCTTAACATAAAACATTTAAGTGTGTGGAATTCTAGACAGAAAGGATGCATAGTGCTCAGGCGGGAAAACAAAACAGCTTCCAATTACGGAAAAAGACTGAATCCAACAAAGCATAATCAGTGCTTCGCTTTGCCTAACATATATTTGATTGTTTTCATATTCACTATATACTTTTAACATCCTCTACCTACAAGTAATACCCATTCTCACTAGTTTATTATCTAACAAATCACTTGTCCTTCATGCAGAGTACTATGGACTTGTAACTTCCCACAGCTCCTAACCATGTCCATAACTCAACAGTAAGCATGAAAATATTTATAGGTAGAGGATTGTGCATTTCTGAAACTGCGTGTTTATAAGGAAAAACATAACTGGGAGGACGATCTTGAGAATTAAAAAAGAAAACTGAATCATGAATCGAGTTTCTAAACAATATAGCAATAGGGCTACTCAAAGAACTGGTTTGAGAAGAATTTGCAAGAGAAGATGTAAAGTATGACTTTGCACAGGTCTTAGCTTCCCTACTACATACGGTTATATCTTAGGCATATCCAATAACGAAAGAGAATTCAAATTTAGCAGCTAAATTGTCATCCAAATATATTGTAACTTCAGAAAAGGAAACAAGCCTTGCAAGCATGGGAATTGAAAAGACTATACATTCAGTTTAAATCACAGCTATGGGCCCAATGGTCTCTACTCCCAAGTCCTTCCTCAAATTCTCTTTTGTTGAATACGAATACAATAAACGTAACTACTATATATCAGGCAATGTGTAATCAAATATAGAACAACCTATTTTGCTATACATAACAAACCTATGGGTCTCTATTTTAGTTCTACCTCTGTAACTATGGTACGAATTTCATGTGTATAACTTCCATTTGTAAATTCCATTTGTAAATCCCAATAGGTGAACAGATCACAAAGGCAAATCATACACAGTTCATAACAACTACTTACACATTAACCAAACAAAGTTCTTAGTCCAATATATCAACATAAATAAAATAAAAAAACTGACCTTTAGGTTTATTCACCAAAACAACTGTCCCGAATGGACTATCCCACCTCAAAGGAAGCTCAGTGCTCCTTGTCAAAAGATATGGCTCACCCTCACTTGTTTGATTATGCTCACTGGGTACTTTTTTGAAGGGCTCATAAGCCTTCTTCTTCGTTACATTTCCACTCACACTCGCATCCTTTGCTAATTCCTTCTTACCCTTTTCCTCGAAGAATATCAATCCTTTATCATCAACTTCATCAC
>JAYMSZ010000701.1:0-17764 GCA_036897665.1 Pelargonium citronellum
GCTGTGGAAGAGTTGCTAGGTGTGGTGCCGGATAATGTGTTCGATCAGTTGGTGTCAAGTGCTAGGCTGATTACTGATTTTCATGATTTTGTAAGTGATTCTGGTGATGTGGATCATGACATGAGTGTTACTGTGGAGGTCGGAGATGATGAAGATGTGGAGGAGAGTGATTCTGATGTTCTTGATGATGAGTCTGAAGCTGGAGATGATGAGAAAGGAATGTGGATAGATGGAGGAGGTTATGGTTGTTTTAAAGATGAAGCTGATGAGAGCGTCACTATTAGTGTGCAGGAAATTGATGCTTATTGGCTTCAGAGGAAAATTTCTCAACATTCTGGTGCACTGAAAATTGAACCAGAAGAGTGCCATCAGCTAGCTGAGCAAGTGCTTGGGATACTTGCAGAAGTTGATGAGAGGGTTGTTGAAGAAAAACTGTTGCTAAATTTGGGGATTGAGAGGTTTAGCCTTATGAAGCTTTTGTTAAAGAACCGAATGAAGATTGTGTGGCTGACACGCTTGGCTAGGGCTGAAAGTGCAGATGAGAGGGGGCAGATTGAGGAAGAGATGATAAGTTTGAGCCCTGACCTGGCGGGGGTTGTGGATCAGTTGCATACTAGTAAGGAATATGCAAAAGAAAGGCAAACTAGCTTGGAGAAGAGTATAAGAAAAGGGGCTGCCCAGCTGAAGTGTGGTGGAGATATGGACTTGGATAGGAGGGGGCTGGAGGGCAGAGATACAGAATGTGGTTGGTCAGAAGGGCAACGGCAATTGATTGATCTTGGTGCCAAGGCATCATATGAAGGAGGGTTTCAAGTAGATCTTCCATCCGGATCTTGTAGGATTCACCACCAGGGATATGAAGAAATTCATATTCCAGCTTTGAAGCCAAAACCTCCTTCTCCCAGTGAAATGCTTGTTGAAATCTCTGCCATGCCTGACTGGGCACAACCTGCTTTCAAGGGAATGATCCAGTTGAATAGAATACAAAGTAAAGTTTATGAGACTGCACTTTTCACAGCAGAGAATATTCTCCTGTGTGCTCCCACAGGTGCAGGGAAGACAAACGTTGCCGTGCTCAACATACTTCAGCAGATTGCATTGCACAGAAACCCAGATGGTTCATTCAATAACAACAAATACAAGGTAGTCTATGTGGCACCAATGAAGGCCCTAGTTGGAGAAGTTGTCAGGAACTTAACTAATCGTCTCCAGTATTACAATGTCAGGGTGGAGGAGCTAAGTGGGGACTTAACTCTGACTCGTCAACAAATAGAAGAAACTCAGGTAATTGTCACAACTCCGGAGAAGTGGGATATAATAACTAGAAAATCAGGAGATCGGACCTACACAGAGCTTGTTAAGCTAATTATCATTGATGAAATTCATCTTCTTCATGATAACAGGGGACCTGTGCTGGAAAGTATTGTTGCAAGAACTGTCAGGCTGACAGAAACCACCAAAGATCATATTCGGTTGGTTGGATTATCTGCTACATTGCCCAACTATAATGATGTGGCATCATTTTTGCGGGTTGATTTGGAGAAAGGACTTTTTCATTTCGACAATAGTTACAGACCCTGCCCTCTTTCTCAACAGTACGTTGGAATCACAGTGAAGAAGCCGTTGCAGAAGCTCCAATTAATGAACGAACTTTGCTACAAGAAGGTGATGGCTGTAGCTGGAAGACATCAAGTTCTTATTTTTGTCCACTCGAGAAAAGACACAGCAAAAACAGCTTATTCAATACGAGACACAGCTATTGCAAATGACACTCTTGGTACATTTTTGAGGGAGGATGGCCCTAGTTCTGAGTTACTTCGCACCCATGTTGAACTGATCAAGAACAATGATCTTAAAAATCTACTGCCATATGGTTTTGCCATTCATCATGCAGGAATGGCAAGGACTGACCGTCTACTTGTTGAGAATCTTTTTGCTAGTGGGAATGTTTCATTGTTGGTCTCAACAGCAACTCTTGCTTGGGGTGTCAACTTGCCCGCACACACTGTTATTATTAAAGGAACAGAGGTTTACAATCCAGAGAGAGGAGCGTGGACTGAGCTAAGTCCTCTGGACATTATGCAGATGTTGGGTCGTGCAGGAAGGCCTCAGTATGATTCTTATGGGGAAGGGATTGTCCTCACTGGTTATAGCCATATATGGAAATACCTTTCTCTCATGAATGAACAGCTTCACATTGAAAGTCAGTTTGTTTCAAGACTACCCGATCAGTTGAATGCTGAAATTGTTCTTGGAACTGTTCGAGATGCCAAAGAAGCTTGCAACTGGATCCAGTATACATATTTGTATGTCCGCATGCTAAAGAATCCAACTCTGTACGGTATAGCACCAGATGTTCTGACTAAAGATGATGTCTTGATGGAGAGGAGGGCTGATCTGGTACGCATCTAGCTTTTAGTATATCATTCTTGTTTGATATTGCTCCTGTTGCTATGTGATATATGTGCTTATTTGGTGACTGATCTATGTGATACACCACATACTTTTGGTTGATGACATTGATTTTATTAATTGCATTTATATGTCTCAAAAGATTGAACATAATTGTAATTTGAGATATTCTAAAAATCATAGTACAAGTTTTGACGGCAAAAGGATTCAAAATTGATATTTTCAGAGATGAAAGGGAGGGTGTAATGATTGTATAATTAATCTTAAATTTTTCTGTCTATATTAGAAACTAAAATTGGGGAGGTAAGAGTCATAGGCCATGATTGGTATGACCATTTTTTTTGGGGGTAAGTTAGAATCCTAGATAAATAAATAAAAATCTAGAAGAGAAGAAAAGGTAATAACCCTATTCCTTGATTATGAGTTAATTTTTAAATAAAATAACAGTGTTTTTTTTCTCTGAGAGTTTGGATTTGAGTATATATTCTTTTACTGTGTAATAGCGTCATATTGTGGTAATCTCTCTCTTCATCTATGATGAAATATGGACAGAAACCCAGCATTAATATTTGTATTGAATTCTGATATAAGCGATGATCCTTATATGTTCCATTGTGTCTTTTATGGTGTAATGGCTCTATTTCATGGTGTAATCCATATTAGACTGGTCTTGATCCTGAGCTATCGTTTGTTTGATTCTTATTTGTAGTTTATAGATTATTCTAATGATGTATTTTCCCTGATTGATCTTACCCATATTCTCTCTGAAAAATAATATTGCTCTTTTGATTTCGTTACAACAGTATGTTGTTTCTTTAGCTGCCAGTATGTTTGGAACGGAATCTCATTTTTTTTATGATGCTTTTGCAGATTCATTCTGCTGCAACCAACTTGGACAAGATTAATCTGGTGAAATATGATAAGCAAACTGGACTTTTTCAGGCGACTGATCTGGGCCGCATTGCTAGCTACTACTATATAACTCATGGGACCATATCCACATTTAATGAGCATTTGAAGCCAAAAATGGGTGATATTGAGCTTTGTCAACTATTCTGCCTCAGTGAAGAGTTCAGACATGTGACAGTAAGACCAGATGAGAAGATAGAACTAGCAAAACTCTTATCATTGGTTCCTATTCCAATCAAGGAAAGTCTAGAAGACCCTGCTGCCAAGATTAATGTTTTGCTTCAATCATATATCTCAAAACTGAAACTTGAAGGGCTTTCACTGACGTCTGACATGGTGTTCATAACTCAGGTTTGTTAGACTGGCTTTATTATCACCTGATACTTTTGTTGCTTCAGATTGTTTCTTAATATGACATATTGTTTGTTTTATTGTTTGTAAGTTGCTTAACTTTATTTTTTTTGTTGCTTTTATTGTATTTTTTTCAGAATGCTGGACGTCTTTTGCGAGCTCTTTTTGAGATTGTCTTAAAAAGAGGATGGGCGCGAGTAGCTGAGAGAGCTCTGAGTTTATGTAAAATGGTTAACAAGAGGATGTGGACTGTTCAAACACCCCTTCGTCAATTCACCAGCATTCCACCTGAAATTTTGGTCAAGTTGGAGAAGAAAAATTTGGCTTGGGAAAGATATTATGATCTCTCCTCACATGAGATTGGGGAGCTCATTCATTTGCCCAAAATGGGGAGAACACTTCACAAGCTTATCCACCAGTTTCCGAAGCTTAAATTGGCCGCATCTGTCTGGCCAATTACTCGTACTATTTTAAAAGTTGAACTCACAGTTACGCCAGACTTCCAGTGGGAGGACAAGGTCCATGGACTTGCAGAGCCATTTTGGATTATCGTGGAAGACAGCAATGGAGAATATATTCTCCATCACGAATATTTCATTCTGAAAAAGCAGCACATTGATGAAGATCACACTTTGAATTTTACAGTGCCAATCTCTGAACCACTGCCTCCTCAATACTTCATTCATGTAATGTCCGACAGATGGTTGGGTTCGCTGACTGTCTTACCTGTATCTTTCAGGCATCTTATTTTACCGGAAAAGTACCCTCCACCAACTGAGTTGTTAGACTTGCAACCGCTACCGGTAACTGCATTGAGGAATCCATCGTATGAAGCTTTTTATCAAGAATTTAAGCACTTCAATCCCGTTCAAACACAGGTTTTCTCCATCTTGTATAACACAGATGACAATGTCTTGGTTGCAGCTCCAACTGGCAGCGGTAAGACTGCCTGTGCAGAGTTCGCTTTATTGAGGAATCACCAAAAAGGACCTGAGAATGTAATGTGTGCTGTCTATATTGCTCCAATAGAAGCTCTTGCTAGGGAGCGATATTGTGATTGGGAAAGAAAGTTTGGAAGAGGTCTTGGGCTTCAGGTATTTAAATTAACTGGAGAAATTTCTACTGATTTGAAATTGCTTGAGAAAGGCCAAATAATCATTAGCACTCCTGAGAAATGGGATGCTCTATCACTCCACTGGAAACAGAGAAAGTGTCTTCAGCGGGTTAGTCTGTTCATCATTGATGAACTCCACTTGATTGAGGGCCAAGCTGGTCCGGTTTTGGAGGTAATAATCTGTAGGATGAGATATCTTGCAAGCCAGAGAGAAAACAAAATCCGTATCATGGCTCTATCAACTTCTCTTGCCAATGGAAAGGATCTTGGAGCATGGATTGGAGCCACTTCTCGTGGAATTTTCAATTTTTCCCCAGCTTCCCGTTTTGTGCCTCTTGAAATACACTTTCAAGCTGTGGATGTCGCTGATTTTTATGGAAGAATGCAGGTGATGACAAAGAAAGCATACACAGGAGTTGTCCAACACGCTGAGAATGGAAAACCTGCTATTGTTTTTGTTCCAACAGGAAAGCGTGCCCAGCTAACTGCTGTTGATTTCATGATGTACTCAAATGCGGATGGTGGTAAGAAATCAACCTTTCTTCTGAAACCTCTAGAAGAGCTTGAGCCTTTCATTGACATAATCAAGGAACCAATTTTAAGAGCTACATTATCTCATGGCATCGGATATCTGCACGAGGGTTTAACCAGCAAGGATCGAGAAGCTGTATTGCAGTTATTCCGTGCTGGGTGGATTCAAATTTGTATTCTGAGCAGTTCCATGTGCTGGGAAATGTCTTTGTCTGCAAAGTTGGTTGTCATCATGGGGACACAATACTATGACGAGCGTATGCATAAAAACGCTCCTACGGATTACAGGCTGACTGATATGTTGCAAATGATGGGCCAAGCAGGTAGACCTCTTCTGGATGGCTCCGGAAAATGTATCGTCCTCTGTCACACACCCCAGAAAGAGTACTACAAAAAATTCTTACACGAACCATTACCTATTGAAAGCCATTTGCAGTACTTCCTACATGACCATCTGAATGCAGAAGTTGCTGTTGGGGTCATCAAAAGCCAGCAAGATGCAGTGGATTATCTAACATGGACATTCATGTACAGGAGGCTTACCCAAAATCCAAATTACTATAATCTTCAAGGGGTCACTCATAGGCATCTATCGGATCATCTCTCTGAGCTCGTAGAGAACACGTTGGGTGAAATGGAAGCAAGTAAGTTCCTCTCAATTGACGATGACGATACTATTTCTCCTTCTAACCTTGGGAGGATAGCAGCATATTATCATGTGAGTTGCGCTACCATAGAACGTTTTAACACGGTGGCTTCGAAAACAAAATTGAAGCTTCTCCTGGAGATTCTCACATCTGCTTCAGAGTACGCAGAACTTCCCATTCGATCCAGGGAGGAGGAGAAGTTTGTTCAGAGATTGAGTAATCACCAGAGGTTTTCCTCTGAGAGTAGTCTTGGATGCATAAACCCTCACGTAAAGGCGAATGTTCTGCTACAAGCCCACTTTTCAAGGCAATGGGTAGGCGATGATGAACTTGCATCCGACCAGCGACTAGTTCTGCTTTTAACCAATCGGTTGCTTCAAGCAATGGTCGACGTGATATCTAGCAACGAGTGTCTTAGCTCTGCACTTGCTGCAATGGAAGTGAGCCAAATGGTGACCCAAGGAATGTGGGAACGAGATTCCGTTCTCTTGCAGGTTCCACACACGACGAATGACATGGTCAAGAGATGCCAAGAGAACCCTGAAAGGAGCATAGAGAATGTTTTCGATCTGATGGAGATGGAAGACACTAATAGAAGGGAGCTTTTGCAGATGTCGGATATGGAGTTGGTGGATGTTGCAAACTTTTGTAAGCATTATCCCAATATCGATATTGTCCACGAGGTGATGAACAGAGACAATGTGATTGCCGGAGAAACTGTAAGTTTGCAAGTCATTCTTGAAAGGGAAATGGAAGAGAGATCAGAGGTTGGATCTGTTTATGCCCCAAGGTTTCCAGAGGCCAAAGAAGAAGGGTGGTGGTTGGTAGTTGGCGACACAGAAAGTGATCGGTTGCTTGCCATCAAGAAGGTTTTTGTGCAAAGAAAATTGAAGGTGAAGCTTGATTTCAGTGCTCCTATAGAAGCTGGAAAGAGATCGTATACTTTATATTTCATGTGTGATTCTTATTTGGGTTGTGACCAGGAATATAGCTTCGCTGTGGACGTAAAAGAATCTGAGGCCCCAAAAGATTCAGTTTCTGAATAGTTTTCTTATTTTTATAGTTTGCGGTTTCTTCAGCCTTAGAATGATTCGAAATAATAAACCTAGAGAGAGTCGACTTTTTTTCTTCGTATCTTGAATTCTATTACTAGTGAAGTATCTTCTTTTTTTCATGACAAATGATATGAATGAAGAATAAAAGCATTCAATCTGCCTATTCCAGTTATTTCTTAACATTATACTTTATTTGTCTGCTCAGTGTCACAATCACAAAAAGAGAAACGAATTGAAATCACATTTTTCTGTTTTTATGCAAACATCCCTATGGAAGTAAATTACAATCATGGTTGGTCATTTAGATTTTAGCTGTATTTTTCGGCTCTATATTTAGCTTCTGGGCTGCGAATGTCCTCCTGGCTCTGAATCAATCGAATTTCCAAACTGCTAGTTTCTGGGTCGAATCCAGCTTGCTTGTAGTCATTCACTGTCCTGTGTAGAAGTGCCTGCAAGCATTGCAAGTACTTATATTTTACTTGCTTGTGATCATATGATTAAACAAGTCAAATCACTTAGAACCTAAATAGTCTTGAAAGCCAGAAGTGTTTAAGATGAAAATTTTCATTACTAGAAAGTTTCAACAGAGATTCTAGCCCAAACCCAAAGGACCGATTTGGGAATTCAAGTAGGGTCTTTCCCTCCTATTAGTTTAGCAGCAAAAAGAAAATGCACAAGGGTTGGAGATTTGCTTGAACAAAGGAACTTGATGCTAAGAATCCCAGTTTTCTAGGCTGTTTCTGGAAGAGATGCCAGAGAAAGATGAAATAGGGGTAGCTCTCCCCTTTTAACCCAAAATCTCACCCCACCTGACGCAATGAGATTTGAACCCACGACCTCCCACATAGAGATGTGTGTCTTGACCATTGCACCACCCCTAGGGGGGCTGGAAAGCACTATATCATTCTAGCAACAACTTAAAAGTACAAAAATGCCAGAAGGAATACCTGCAAGCTTGAGACCGCAAGCTCAGCTGCCTTGTCAAGGTTTTCAGGATATTTCTGGTAGGCAGGAAGTAAAACATAAACAGAAAATAAAAAAGTTTAGTGGCAAAGACTTCAGGAGTCTGCAGAAGTAAGAATACAAAATAGAGGTGTTACATTGCTCCATCCAAGTAGCAGTGCAGTTGTTAGATCTCCTGTTCCCTACAAGCATATAAGCATGTAAACATTAAGTTCGAGCTTATTAATTGGTGCCACTGTTGTGTAATATGAACAAAATCCAGGAAAAGGATTATACAATATATGATTTCATCTTGACAATTAATGAATCAGTTGGATAAATCTAATCTTTAAGGCTATTTTATCAGCAGCCACCTAATGAATGTTCCAAATATTGAGCGGCATTCAGGAAATCACAATCTTATGCAATTTACAAAACTAGAAGCATACCTATAACTTGAAATTGTAGTGCCCAAAATCAGTTCATTATAGCATCCAATAAAGAAATATGAGAATCTTTATCATATGGGCCCCAGTTGCAAACTATCAACATCAGACAGTTTAATTATGCAATTAACATTTAACAAAAAATTCATGCACATGGGAACTGACAAAGTTTCACGCTTTCACTCAACCTGTTGCAATCCTACTGGGCTTGAAACAGCCGGGTTACAGGGACGGGTAGAGTAAAAAGTTCGAGCTAAAAACTAATTTTCAGTTACACGTTAGTCTGACCACAAGTACAGTACGTAGTGCACCGCACAAACAGCAAATAAAAGGATTAACATTGAAAGTTTGCTTACAGTGAAATATGCAGGAATTTTGGGAATCACAATCTTGAATTGATCTGGAGAGTGACCCTATCACATTCAAGCATCTAAGTCAGAACAAAAAACTTTACCGCGATAAGCAAACAAGCTCACACCATTTGAAATTAAGAGATTTAAAAGTGGTAATGACAGTGAATAGTGAAATGGACCATGAGGAACCCTAGAAACAAATTCTAGTAATCAGAATTCAAGATCATCATAGAGCTGATAGTAATCAAGTAGTGATAGTAAAAATCTATATGGCAAATGGCAATATGTGGAATGTGGTAACTGCATCGCATATTATGCAACTTAGTTCTATACTCTGGATTCACCAAGTTTAACACAGTTAGTATATCATAACTATAATACAACTTCGTATCATACAATTAAAAGGCCCACCTTTTCCTTTTGATGACTGCCAATGAGGAGAAGATTGCCTTCTATGTTTATGCTTGTAAGAACAACCTGAAATTTATCAAAAATTAAAGCTTACACTATTTCACAACAAAATTTGTGTGTGTGTGAGTGAGAGAGAGAGAGAGGGTTCTGGACCAAAACAAAGGATGCTGAGATACTTATCCACTAAAAGAGAAGCTGTACTAGTGCACTTTAAATAAAGTAATATTAGAACTTTTATAACAAATCTAACTGATTGTGTAAGGATTCATGATATCCATTGTCCAAAAATTAACACTTTCTTGTTTCTCATGTTTTGTTTCCTAAGCTGTATTTATACCATGTCATATTTGCGTGACCTTTACAATTTGAATTCAAATTTACAGTTAAAGGTGACTCATAAATGCATATGATTGCAAGCAAAGCTTGTATCTCCATAGGAACCACACATTTAAGAAAGTCTAGCATAATGCCAAGTTCTAAGCTTTCTTTATGATAATGAAAAATACCATATTGAAAGTTGAACCATATTGAAAGATGAACCTGAGAACATCCAAGGATACTTATGTATGTGACATTTCCAAATATATGGTGGCTCTGTCATATACTTGTGATCCGCTTATTGAAGGGATAAACCAACATGCACATAAATCACCAGGATGATACATAATAAATGAAAGGGTGTTACCAATTTTAGTATTTTATTTCCCAGACACTGAACATATTGTTCATTGTTCAATTTAACAAACATTTTCTGGTTTTAGATCTATGATCATTTATTGATAATGCATCAATTTCTTATCAGTCCTCGTTAACATATTAAGGTACCAAATAACCAATATTCTGTAACACAATTGGATCTTCACATTATGTCTAGCCAGGAAAGCAACAAACACATGAAGCCTTCTATGATGTACAAATTAAGCACATCAAGACCTTAATGTCTCGAGCTGAAAGAAATGTGATACAAAAATCCTCTCTGAAAGGCAAAAATGTGGCGTGCACAGATACAAAAGTGGCTAGAAGGTTTCAAATGATGGTGGGCATTAGAAGCCAAACACATGTGATAATCATGTGCACAATGGGCAGCAAGTTTGGAGTCCAAGTTTGGTCCAAAGTCCAAACAAAGGATCCATACGTGACTTGACAAAGAAAAGGCTTGTAGTGCCAAAGAATATTCTAGAAAACTCAAGTACTATGAGGATCAAAGAAGAAGATCTAAGTTATGTGGAGATTATTCTAGACTAGCTATGTAGTAAATGTTTTGTCTAGAGAATTTTAGAGTGCTCCTCGTTTGGTGTTTATGTAGTCTTAGTTCTTTTGTACCATCAAGCCTCAAAACTCATTAAAGTCATTCACCTCTCCTATGTACTAAAACTCATTGTTATAAGATCCTCCATTTTCCTAAACCAACGTCCTATTTCCTTTCCAAACCTTTATAACTCAATTTCTAAGGTTAACTTAAGCACATTAAGTCATTATATGGATTCATTGATGGATTAAGTTCATAGGTAACAAACGAACTACAACGGCGAAATGGTGACAGACTTGGCAAGTGCCATGGCATAAGCAGAAAAGTTGGATGGATCTTGCGAAGAAAAATTGAAGAAAAAAAATACGACTAGTGCGGGAGAGCACAAAGTAAGCCAAAGAAGGAGATGATTACTAAGGTTTTTGAGTTCGAAAAGCGAGTCAAATGCTCGTAGTAAGTCATTTTGAACAATGAGAAAGATGTTGCAAATCTATGCAGCAAAACAGTCTCACGCAAATGCGGCATAATTGTAAAGGCAAGAATCATGCAGAAGGATCCAAGAGTGCAAATAAATAAGTCTGAAAACGGACATGCCTCTTATGTAAATGGGATCACTCTATTCACTTATGTCCACATCGGAACAAACTGTTTTCGGTGATTCTAAGAAACAGAAAGGTGAAAAGGAGCAAGCACAGATCATCATCCTCTTCTTCATCCGCATGTGAAGGCCAGAGAGATGTTAGAGCCTTTCGTCCGTTACTGCTCAATGCAAAACATTTACCGTTGAGATGGATAAAAAATGCGTGTCATCTCAAGGGTGGCTAACATTGAGAGGCCAAAATTGAGGAAACACGAGTTTGCCTATGTTAAAGGAAAAAATCAACAGGAAAGAGTCAATCATGATAATATCTACTGACACTATGGACAACATAATCAACCATGAAGTTACACGACTTGAACTCGCGATCATGTTAAAAGATATGCCTCAAACATGTCAATAGAAATTCATTGCCCGCACATGGAATTGCAAAAATTGCGGAAGTGCGCTATGGAAGATGACATGGCAAGATGAACTTCTTGGTCGCAGAAGTTGATGACCACAAAGTTATGTGAGGGATAGATTTCATAGACAACTTTAGGCGATACTCATCCTGCACGAGAGGACTGGGTGGAGTAGAAAGTCATGGTACGAAAGAATGTGACGCCAAAATCATTCTCAAAAGGCAAAAATGTGAAGTGCACAAATATGAAAGTGGTTAGAAGGTTTTGAATGATGTTGGTCATTAGAAGCCCAACAACACGTGACAATCATATCCAATACCCACAATAGGCAGTCAGTTTGGTCAAAACAAAAGGCCCGTACGTGACATGACAAAGAAATGGCTTGCAGTGTCAAAGATTATTCTAGAAGATTCAAAATACTGTGAAGATCTAAATTATGTGGAGATTCTTATAGATTACCTATGTAGCAAGTGTTAAAAATAAAGTCTAAAGAATTTTAGAGAGGTCCTAGGTGGGTGTTTATGTAATAGTATAAATAGGGGTCTTATGTCATTTGTACCATCAAAACTCATCAAAGTCATTCACCTCTAACTCATTGTAATCAAGATCTTCTATTTTTCTAAACCGTCTTATTTCCTTTCCAAACATTTATAATTCATTTTGTTTTAAGGCTTACTTTAACAAATTTTGTGTTTATTGCTCAAGTGTCATACAGATGACTGATAGACTCATTCGACCCGTTACATCAAGCTAACAAGTTGCAAAAAGATAAGCATTTCAAAACACAAAAGTTCAAGATAGAAGGTGCAATAAAACCTTTGAAGGTCCTGCAGAGTGAAGAATGTTGCAAGCTTCCCGACCATCTTTCTCAGACTCAATCCTGTAACAAAACTATTTTGTCAGGATGCAAAGAGCTACACTGGCAAGAAGGCACAATATACAGCAAATGGATACCACATATTATTTATACTGCAGATGAATAAAGCCAAAAGCTACCTATGAAAATTGATTGACATCAAATCTGTTATAGAGATATGCTACATATTACTACAATTGATAAACCATATAAGGATTATTAGTATTCATCTCCCACTAAAGGCTGGGTATAAGACCCAGTGTCTATGGAGCATTATTTCTGTCTACTCTCAACAGTATAGAAAAAATGACACACAATTAAAGTGACATAGTTGAACAGTTACAGAAGTATTATTTTATTAGCAAGGAATACAACAAAAAGAAGAATACAGTTCTATCAAAAGCAGTAACTGCATGTAGGGAGATTCAAGCTGTGCTAAAGTACAAAAGTAGAGGTCGACAGTGATAACAATCAACCGAGTGACATTGCGACATAATTGATTAGAATAGAGAGAGAGAGAGAGTAGGTTAACTAAGGCCAACATGAACTAAAGCATAAAAAAGGTGGCATCTGTACAATCAATTGTTATCAAACTATTCTTTTACGAGATTATATAAAAGAATACCATTAATTCATCAATCTGTTTTTTTTTAACATTCAACAAAGGAAAAAAAAAAAACTCATTCGGCTTTTGAACTGCAAGTACAACCAAGGCATCAATCTTTAAGAATGTACAATGAACAAGGTATGCTTAACAAATTATGTTAAATGGTAACCACTACTACCTCAACCCAGTCAGTTGCTCTGCTTCAAACTGATTAGGAGTCAACATTGAAGCCACAGGTACAACCTAATCACGACAGAGTTTACCAAGTTCAAACTAAAATATCAGATTTAATAAAAGCTAAGAAGTCCTTGCATAAATAGAATTGCATATATGAGATATTTCATGGTCATATAATCAAACTGTAGTATTTAGGACTTAGCTGCTCCTAAAATCTCAAGAATGGTTATAGATATAATTTTGATAGTTACACATGCTATATATACATCTTAAAATATAACATGACATGCAAAAAACCATAATCTACAGACATCATTCCTAGTTTCCTACTGCTCACCTTCTCACGATATACTGATACCAGTTCTTGAGGGACATAAAGCTTGCCTTCATCACCCATAACTGGATCACAAACTAAACAAAGAAAGCCATATTTTAGAGAGAATGTAGATAAATATACTCTTCAATTCAGATGGGCGAGATGAAAAGGCTTATTTTATCAATCAATATTGTCCAAGTTTCAATAACAATACTTCAGACACACACACATATATATTGAAAAAGACGAAGTGCGTCGATTATACCTTAAATCGATCAACCTCTGTCTCCTTAATGTTTCTATAGATGTTTAGATAAAATTATTTGGCAGAACATTGAACTCAATTTGCATACACTTTGCAAACCAAAAAATCTGTTTGATACTTCAAAACCCCTGAAGTATCAATATCCAATACATGGACACATCATATGCAATTAATAAGCATGTGATGCATAAAAAAGTGGATGTGATATACCTTGGTACATAACCGTCATGAAATTGTTTTTCTTTTGTAAATTGTAATCTTAAAATGAAAGTCTATTAAATATATCAAATAAAGCACACCAGATTTAGGTGTATATAGAATATTTGGACAATACTCGGAAAGTAATATTGATAATGCATAAAATATCATAATAAGATTGGTCACTCGGAAAAAGACACGTTATGGACTCCACATAATGACCCGACATTCATAAATCGCAAGTCGGTTTGAACCTCGACAAAAAAAAAAGGTCCAAGAATGGACTCCGGAGAATCTGTGCTAACCCAATTAGCTAGGAAGTAGGGAGATTTTGCTGAGGCATTGAAGTAAGGGCTGAGAAAATAAATTAGAAGCAAGAAAAAACAAGGAACGAATTCAAGAAGCCACCGCGGCCATAAAGGCCAGTATCACGCCTGAGAGAGATATGCACCACGTTTAAGGGCAATGGCCAAGCCCGTGGTCAGCGCTAAACTGAGCATTAAATCAAGCACTCAAATGAGCGCTAGCCATGACCAAGAGCTCCCACTCACACCTGTGGTCAGCACCTCCAACAATTCCTCTAGCTCAATTTTGTGACCACCTCTCTTTTTGAGTCCACACCTATACACCACTTTCCACCAATTTTGGCTAAATATGGGGACCTTTTTAGAGATCTCCCATGCTCCTCACCTCCTCGTTTGAGATCTCCAAACATCTCCTTAAGAGAGCTCAGCTCTATTTTGAGTCATGAACACAAATTTTGAGACGTGAACAAAACCATATTTCTACTCCTCACCACAAATTTTGATCTCTGACTGTTTCATCTCATTCTATCTCAATGTTGGCTAACTCCAAGAATCTTTTTAGGAGCTTTCACCTTTACTTCCCTTAATCTCTCAATAAAACCACCACTCCAAATGACCTCACTATATACAACCTCTCAACTGTGACCTACGTTCATACTTAGTGAAAATCTGAGTAACAGTTGAGCTACTCACGAAAGACCAGGACTCAACCTCCTACCATAGTACTTGACTCAGAAGACAAGTTTGGTTGCTAGGCTTCTTTCACTTAGTAAAAGAGGCTCATCAAATATCTTTTACAGTATTATAATATCTTGATTTTATGCAGCTCATCTAGTGTTTAGCTACCTTTTACTATATTTTTAGATGAAGACTTGTTGGTAGCATCTATATGCTATGTAAAATAAATTAATGGTGATTTATTACTGTCTTATCATACCCGATATTCAAAAAATAAGTTGTACAATTGAATCACAATGTTCATATTGCAATATTGTGTTTACTTGTACTGGTGCTTCATTGCAATAAACCAATAAAATGAAAGCCTTAATAAAAAAAAGGCATAATGAGGTCACACGTAATTTATGTCACCAAATTATTTGAAGCAGAAGAAAAAAATTCAAACCGTGTCTTTTATAATTTGGGGTGAAAACTTTTGCAAAATTCAAATATTTACCAACCATATGTAAGTTTTGGATTTATAGAGCGGAGCTTCTCGACGACTTTCAATACAGTATTCAAAAACGAAACTGAACCAATATATCCTGCAAAAACACCAAAGAGAACCAAAATAATTTAAAAAATGAACAATAAAACATTAAATAACAAAAATAAATGAGAGCTGAGACATAACTTCCACATACTATTCCGACACTTGGGGGAGCGGGTTTATAAAACTATCAAATAAAAAATTAAACTGATTTTCAAGTACAGCACTCATTCTTTCATTTTCAGATACTGCTAATTTTTTTCCCAAGTAGCAAAAAATTCAATTTTAAATTTTAGCTAAAACCGTATTTTCTTCCGAATCTATCACTTTATATAATGGCTAAAGTGCAGGGAAAGTAAGCGGCTGTTTGGTAAGTTAAATATTGATGTTTAGTGGGATGACAAGTTACAAGTGACAACCCTCATTTGAAGAATCTGGGTAAATGTATAGACCTATTAGACATTTGAGTCAGTAATATTGGATACGAGGATACTAACAGCAAACACCATATTTTTAATTATATATTGTCATCCAGAAGATAAAGACTAGTATATTACTCAATAGATCAAAGAATCATTACTGCTTCATAAAATTTCTTCCTTTCCCATACAGACTTCCATAGCAATCGACAAGAGACATGATGCTTCCATGGGAAACAAAGTAGAAAGCCACATTTTCACAAACAAAACAAAAGGTGTAAAGCAACTGAATTTAATATACCTGTTAATAAATGAGTGTAGTATAATAAATTATTTGCTTCAAGGCCTTCTATTAAATCCCATAGCTGCTCTCCATTCAAAACCTGGCCCTTAAAAGTCGGGTATCCTGCATGGTTTTCAATCATGTTTATTAAACCACGATCTGATCTACACTTCATCAAGGGTAACACGCCTGAAACTATACAGATTGACAGATGACATCGCACCATATATTATCAGGCCTCAGTGTTTTGAGACTGTTTCGAGTGAAGTAATAGAAGCAGCTTGCCTGTGTGGTTAGAGAACTGCACTGAATTGACTGGATCCACATCAAATCCCAATAATTGGAGAGGAAATACAGCTGATTTATTGCCAACATATCCCTAAATCAGTAGATAAAAGTAGAGGCGTTATGATCAAAATATATATATCACAGACATACAATTGAAATGGCACCTGGATTCAAATTGAATGGATAAAGTTATCAACAGTGAAGGACATGTTAACCACATAAATAAAGTAGCTTAAAATAAAACCAAAAGAAACTATTCGATCTTTTGGTGCTGTTAAACATATCAAGCAGATAACTTTTTGCTTACTCTTTTCTAGCTCGAGATGCAATAAGGCACACACACATAGTCAAACACTACTACTAGCGCAACAATTATTGACATCCTGGGAATATAAATTAATAGAGCTTGACATTATCATTGTTATAAAGAAGCCGATGTGCATTTGTTTTCATCATCCTGGGAATATAAAACCTAAAGCAATCATGAAACTCAGATTAACAAAAGAAACTGAACAGAGATCAACACATAATCTTAAATTAGCGACAAACAAAACGAATTCATAATCTCCTCTACTGTCAAAGCTATTTTCTAATCATTTTGACACAGCAAGCGAAACAGAGGACCAACAATCGAACCAAAACAAGAATAGGAACCGTACCTGAACAGTGTGTGACTGAATGCTGAGAACTCGACCGGTCTCCGAAGGCAAGGCCAGAGAAAGGATCGGAGGAGCCATTTTGGAGGAGCGTGGACTACTACAACTTCTGAACCTGGAGTTTGAGAAGAGCAAATTGAATTCGAAATCCAAGGAAACGAAACTTTCCTGGAAAATTGAATTTTACCGGAAAATAGTAATAGGGTGAGACTGGAGACGGTTTGGGAGGAGATGACGTAACGGCGTAGAATTGCGAGATCCCGTGCTGAATCGGAGGCTCATTTCAATTTTTTAATCGATTAATTTGAAAGCGCAAAAAATATGTTGACTGGTTTTGTTTGCGAAATTACGATACTGCCCAGTGGTTGGTGAAATCAACTGTGACGGAGGAGGTGCGGCGGCCGGAGTAGCTTGGTTTGGTTGCTTCCGGGGGGTTAATAAACATGAACATGACACATCACTTTATTTTACTTTAGAAAGAGTACTCACTTTTCTAATTTTGTAAAGTTAAATTTATGGGGTAATTACAGATAGCCTCTATATATTATGCACTCATGACAACTAGCTACCCAAAACTATTAAACTTTTCACACAACCCTTATGTACTTGTCATTTAACAGTTGCCGTTAGTTTTTGGATGAAAAATTCATCTCTCTCATCACACATTCAAGAACAACGAAGAACACTTGAAGATTCCGGCAAGCTCATGAGTTTTCCGACGATAATTTTGTAGATTTCGGCGAGATTATTAATTTTCCGGTGATA
>JAYMSZ010000702.1:0-17760 GCA_036897665.1 Pelargonium citronellum
TTTTAAATGATGTGTCATCACCTCATTAGTTTGACTGATATAAGATTATATCAGTCGACTGATGCCCATTTTACTCATATATATCTATATGAAATACAAGCACTTTCACAAAAAAAAATTTCTTCTCAAAATGGGTCAAGCGAACGTAGCTAGATCACCTCATTTATAGGGAGAGGTAATGCTTGTTGGAACTTTTAGTTTGACACCGTTCATACTTTACGTTTGAATGAAACTTGGAGATGAAAGTCTTCTTTCGTTTCTCGAGAACCGGCTGAAATCGCTCTTGTAAGCTGAATTTCTCTAAACCGGTATGAGCAGCGCCGTTTCATAAAAAAAAATAAAAAAATAAAAAAATTTGATAACAGCCTCGATTCAGAATTTGGGTAAACTACTCCAGCATTTACTATTTTGTCATTAAATAGAAACACAAGTCAACAAATTAATCAGAGAAAGAAGAGACCAATTAAATATCAACTCCCCTTCAAAAAAAAAAAAATATCAACTCATGAATTTCATAAAATTTCAACAATAGAACAGCTCTGCAGTATTTATTTAGCAGTAATATTTAAATTTGTCAGCATCAGAGGAAGAAAAAAAGTACAGTGTCCTTTGTGGGAGGGTTTGACCAGAATTGACCTGACCGCAGCAATAAAAACAGTGAAAATGGAGTCCTAATCAATCAGCTGATCTCCCTGAGTGGGACCCATCCCCGGGGTTCCCGAACACACCACGTGGCAAGATTCCGGTCTCGTTGGATCGCCGATATAAATACAGAGGATACGAGAATTTCAATTAGCGACACAACAGCTTGATCAGGAAGCTCTCTCTCTCCTTCGCTACCGGTGGTGAGGTACGATCTCTGTTGTCAAAGCTTATCCAATTCACTTTCATGTCTATCTCTTAAATCCTTTCCTCTTTTTTCAACTATCGATTTATTTCCACTGTGCATGCCTCTCTGTGTGTCAATTGGGGTTGATTCCATGCTTGTTAGGGTTTTATGTTCGGTCTCTGTGTGTGTGGTGATCGCACCGGTGCTTGATTGTATGATGTGGTGCGGTTGAATTCGGTGAACTAGCCCTAGTGACCTGCTTGGTTGGTGAGAAAATTTGAAGTTTTGATAAAAATGAAAGGAGTCCGGAGATTTTTTCTATTTTCCAGCTTTTTTGTTTTTGGATTACTGTTTTTCGTTCTGGTTCGATCAATTTGAGGCGAGAACTGTGATTTTGGCATTATTATTTGATCCTTGTGAAGCTGATGAATAAATGGGTTGGAGAAGGGATGCACTTTCGCATAATGTTGGGTCCCTTTTGTTTTGGTCTGTATTGGAGGATGCTTCTACCATTTCTCTTTTGTGTTGGTCAAAAAATTTAGTTCTTTATTTTCTTAGTGATTTAGTTATGGTTTCAAGCATGTACTGTTTTTGAGGATCTCTTTCACTCGTTGTATTCTGATATTTGGAAGCATGTTTTTTTGGTGTTGTTGTATACTCATTTGAGCTCTTGCCCGTGGAGTTTGATTTCAATGGAACTGCATGCTCTTTTCTTGGAGTTAGTCTCTGCTCTATTATTACATTTAGACATTTCAAAATTGTAATGATCATGAGCATTCGTGTTGTAGGACAGCTAGTAGTGAAACAGAAATTAAGAAAAATGAAAGGAGTAAGAACTCAGTAGAAAGATAGTAAGAACAAGACAGAAGAAAATATCAAAAGGGCAGGAGAAGAAAGGATTGGGAAATTTTCTGTCATTTGAAACTGACTTAAAACTAACCATACAAACAGAAAAAACATAACCAAATCTTATCCTAAAACAATTATAATTAAGCAAATACAGTACAAAAACTAAATAATAGTTATAAAAGCTAATGTCTAAACGTGCACGCAAATTTTTCAACGTTCCCTGTCATTCTCTCCTAGTGGGAAAAAAGAGTGTGAGTGCTGATATACCTCCAACACTACAGAATATAGGGCGCGGAGATCATCCTCAAGAACCCATATTGTGCCAAACAACGGCCTACCCTACCATTGTACCAAATATCGACGATAGCCTCCTCCTTGCAACAAACTCATCCCATATGATTGCATCCCCACTTCATCTTTCTTAGGTGAAGGTGATGGCCCCTTACGCGCAACAAAACCTGCAGAAGAGTGTGGATTACTATATTGTTGCTTTGAGTCAAAATAAGGTTTTAGTATAAAAGATTATTTTGGTATGAAATGTGCACAAATATGATATTTTGAGGAACATGATAATTTTGTCTATTGCTTTTGAGAAATTAAAAATAAAGAATAAACTAGGTTGCAATTGCAATGACATTGTAAGTGTCGATTTCTCAGATAGTGGCCTTGTCTGTAAAACATATATTGTGGATTTGTCTGAGTTTTCTATCTTGATATCCGAGTGAAAGCAGTAAATGCACTCCATTATGGTCTCCTTAAGATTCTTTCTTTAATTGACATTTTCCTTTCTATTTCTTCATTTTTGTTTTCATTTTTCAATTACATCGCTTGATAGTTTTTGTTCAGACTCCTCATACTTCAGTGTTATAATTTCTTATGTGTTTTACAAAGCTAATTCAATAGGCTTTCTCTCATTTGTTGTGGCATCGGGTTGTGTTAAATTTCAATTGTATTTATATGTAAAGGCTGAAGTGAAGTGGCAGTTTGGAGAATAACCTCTTGAAGTTCATTGATCATTTCAAATATCTTAGAAGACAATATATCTGGTCTTCTTACGCGAGTATCTCATTATACTGGAACCTTGGAAAATGTCGAGTAGTGCAGTCAGAAGGGTCTCACGTCAAGACATACAGCTGGTACTCTGTTAATGGCTTATCCCATATTATCTGCTTAGGACTTATTTTTATTTCCCCAAGCATCATATGTTCTGTACCATTTCCTTGTATTATTCCATTAGCAACTGTTATCTTTTTTTAGTTTTTCTCCACAACATACTGCTGTCAACTTGTTACTTCCTTATCGATTTAGCTGACCACCTATGAACTTTTTGAAGCTCATATGAGATCTAAATATTTGTAGCAAGAGACTTCTAAAGCTGTATAAAAAATTTGTGCTGTCCATGCGTTGCCTTTCCTTTTCTGCCATTTTCAGCAATGTTTGGACTTAAAAGCTATAATAGTGATGAATAATATGACATTAAACTTCTATCTATCTTTTCTGTCAAATGTATTAGTGTCCATTTTTTTTTATCTTTCCCTCTGGTTTTCAGTTTCTCTATTAGCTTTTCGGTTAAGCAACAGTAGCTTATATGTATTCATATAACATCACCTATTTTTTTTTTTTCTTGCCAACTTATATTTTTATTGTCTGAACTCCGAACCCCAGGTGCAAAATCTAATAGAGCGATGCCTTCAACTATACATGGACCAAAAGGAAGTTGTGGATACTCTCTTGGTTCAAGCCAAGATAGAGCCTGGATTTACAGAACTTGGTAAGCATCAATTATTATTTTTCTGTGATGAGGCCTTATGTATGAAATGTACTATAAAGTTTCTTGCTATACTAGTTTCAGTACCGTCTTGCTTTTATAGAAAAATTGCCTGTTGTTTTTTATTCTTATTACTATTTGGATTTGCTTAATGAAAGCAGCCCATTGAACATGAAGGATATGCTGAATATTGTTTGGTTGGCACATTATGCTTCCTCGTATTCTATGTGAATTTTGCGCGCTACATTGGACTATGGGGATAGTGATAATCTTTGAAGTTCTTAGCCATCAACAATCTGAGATTAGTTTGGTTTATCAACGGTATCTTTTGGTTGTTCCAATTCAATATTTATTAACTCCTCTGAAGCAATGCCGACATTAGATCATATAAGTCCTTTTTTTTATGCTCTTATGGGTCTTGGATCTGTGCGCATTAAATGAGATTTCTTCGAGGTACCTAAATATGGTTGGGAATGGAGAAGACACTAAGTTGAACAAACTATTTTCATAGGGATATCTATGGGTTTATCTACCAACATGGTAACATGGTTAATTTTGTTTGCGGGGATTTTGGGTATGGAGCTGAATGATGTGGAAGGCTTTATATGGTCAACCTCATTCTTGCCCAGTTGTCCCCAGTATAAAGCACTTCGTATTACTCATCATTAACAAACATTTGTTGTACTTATATGTTGAAAGCTCATGATAAGGCCTCAAAGTCTCATTAATCATATGTTGTGTTCTTTTCGTGTATGATTGAAAATGATATTGTACTTGTCTTGCAGTTTGGCAAAAGCTCGAGGAAGAAAATCGGGATTTTTTTAAGGCTTATTATTTGAGATTGATGGTAAAGCACCAAATACTTGAATTCAACAAGTTGCTTGAGCAACAGGTGCAGTTGATGCGTCAAATGAACCCAACTGGAATGCCTACTTCTAATGGATCTAATATCACGCCATGTAAGACTATTTGCCCTATACCTAGTTATACTGTCTCTGGCTCATCACAGGGCTGCTTTAACTTAGTTATATTTCTTTCTTGAGTAGTTTTTTAATAATATTTAACCAAATGGTTACTTGATGAGATTGATACTTAAAAGTGAGAAGACAAAGGTTTTATCGTTATCTCTGTGATCTTTATTTAGAGAAAAGGGCCAGAAGGAAATATTGGGTAACTTGTAGACTGTTTAAGTACTGTAGTATTTCTACCTTGCACTGAAAATTGTATTCAAACTTCCGACTTTAGCATCATATCAACTCAATATGCTTGTTAGCTGAAATTTTGGTGGGTTTTGAAATATAGTATAACTTCCCCATATTTCTCATATTTACTGTGTGTTGCGTTAACGCTGATAAAAAGTGAGATGAGAAATTACAGAAACTTTTCCTTATCTAAATGCATCCGGAGATGATGTAATAGGGTTTCAATGTAATAATTGAGGCAGAATGACCTCTCCTTTTAATTTGGGTGTAAGATACTGTTTTCCTCTTTCCAAATTGCATTATGTTACCAGCTTCTTTTGACATGTTCAGCCATGATGATCTTGTAATTCATTCCACTTTCTGCAAGCAGTGCACCATAATTCTGCTTGCTATGCCCCAGAGCACACAGGACCAGCTTTGAAGTCAGAAAACATGCACCACTCTGTTGGTTCCAGTTTGCCTAACGCATTCAGTAATGGTAGTTCAAGTGTGCCTAACGCATTCAGTAATGGTGGTTCAAGTTTGCCTAATGCATTCAGTAATGGTGGTTCGTCATTGCATAGTAGTTTGCACAATGCTGTTGAAATGCCTGTTCATGCCAATAGAATTAGTGCAACTTTGAACATGCTGCCAAATCAGCATTCAAACATGGGTCTGATTTCAGGAATGAATGGGGCAGTGATCAAGTCAGAAGTTGGATATTCGGGCAATTCCTCGTATATGTTTGGTGGTGATGGAAATGTCTTAGAAACACGTCCGACTCTTGGGGATGCATCCGTTGCATCTTACAGCAGCGTGGAGTCCAGTGCACAGCCCCTGAATGATTCACTTTTGGATGCAGACAGTGCATCATTTGGGTTTTTAGGTCAGATTCCTCGAAATTTCAGTCTCTCAGATCTGACAGCCGACTTTTCGCATAGCTCTGGTTTGCTCTTTCTCTCTCTCTCATGTAATTTCGTAGATTGATGTTTAAGCTAAGATTGCTCTCAATTCTTTCACAAGCTTTAGTTATACTCTGTGTATAGCTAACAAGTCTATTGTTATTAGCTATCAAGTCTATAGTTACCAACCAAGATGCAGATGTTAGATTTTAAGCTAATGGTTGCAGTATAATTTTCAGATATACTGGAGAGCTATCCTAGATCGCCCTTCTTAGCAACCGACACTGATAACTTCATTGATTCTCGTGAAAGAGTAGAACATCAAGGTGAGGTTTTTGCCACATATTTCATATTTTGTTTTATCTCGAAATGGGATACTGACATAAGTTAGTTTCATGGGGCTAGCAGGAGACAACAGAAGGTTAGACACCATATCCGAAGGCTTGAGTTATGGCAGTGAATAGTTGTATAATTCCAGTGGTAAGTTTTTCTTTGCAATCATTTACTATTAGCTTTTTGAACACACTTGCAACAAGATTACATCATGCTAGCAATTTTCACCACAATGACATGACCGCTGAAACACTAAAACCAGTTTTTCTTTTCTTTTCTTTTCTTTCTCGGCTTACATCATCTCATGTTTGTCCAATTTTTAATGGAATGCTAAACTTCCAATGTCATATATCTATAACGGAAATGAGAAATACATGCGCATGTACCCCTCAAAAACCAGTCAAGACCCGACCCATGTCTGCAACTGAGATCAATTGGTGTCTTGGGCCCACCATATTTTACTCTCTTTTTTTTTTCTACTGTTGTGTCTTTTTAAACTCACCTACAAATGTCTGTAGCTACCCCCATAATTTTGTTATTAGATACCGACATATGTCTACAAGTGTCCCAAACACATGTAAAACGCTTTTTTGGGACACGTGCCAATACCCTCCCTATCTATAAATCACAGTATGTATTTAGAAGCTGTGTTTGATCAACAGTTGGAGATTAGGACAAGACGATAATTGATTGATCCCGTGTTTGTAAGTGCAGGTCCAGCTACAGCACTAGGACAGGAAGGTTTGTACATAACATCTTAAAACTGGAGAGGTTTCAGATTGCATACAACTTGAGTTATTGATTGGCGTGTAAGTGTTCACTGACAGCATAATGAGAACTGATACTAGAAGTGTGTTTAGGAGGAGGAAACAGAGTCGGCACAAGTGGTTCTTGTTGCCGTGGACTTGGAGGGATGGATCTATGAGTCTTCTTATTGCCATAATACCATACTTTAATATTTTAAAATAATATGATGATGATAATAATGCTAGGATTGTGGCCATGTAAGTTATATTTTCATTTGCAAAAACACAATTTAATAAAGGTTACTAGTTTGAGCATGGTGATTAACTTTGTGGCATTGTGTATTTTTAGAATAGCAATCATGAGTGGTCAATATTTGGTTCATCTTAAATGTTCCAAAATATGTATGCAAAAGATACACTATTTATTTAGCTGGACTGAATAAACTGGCTGAGATTGGTAATCCCAGAAAGCCCCCAAGAAACATCTTTGAGAGCACAAGTCTGGGTTGAAAAACTTTAATTTATCTCAAGAGTTGAAAAAACAGTAGCTGTGAGTACCAACAAGGCCTATAATTGAATTGACATTGATCCTAGGATAAGACGGGAAGTAAATCAATTAACTTCCTTACAAATTGGGAGGTTAACTAATTTTACCATTCTATTCCTGGCATCCTGTTTAGAAGAAGATGAAAAGCAACATCTGACTGAGTGAGTACTGGTGGTGTTCATACCAGATGATGCTGAAGTTACTGGCACCTACATAGGTCCTGTTCTGAGCGCGTTATCTAAATCAGCAATCAAGTCATTCACATCCTCAATACCAACGGAGATACGAATAAGGTCTTCAGTTAGACCTCTGGCCTCACGAACTGCAGCCGGTATGCTAGCATGTGACATAAAGCAGGGCATGCTTATAAGGGATTTCACACTCCCTGCATTACAAAGACAATCAGATGGTGAGTGATCAATACCCCCAGCTTTGGATTTTGGGAGCCAAAGCCATTGAAACCTCCACAATTGTAGAAATCAGTGGATCTGATTCAGAAACTGAATCGGTAGATACGCAATAAGTATCTTCCTTTTCTTACAACGTGATGTTGTGAGCTGGAAAAAAGTGACCATGCATTGTCCTGGGAAGTGAACAATGTTTTGTTTCATACTTCTATTCCTATGTAACATATCCACAGCATGTGCACATAAGTACCATAATGAATCAAGGGTACTTGAGACGACTCACAATTTGGATATCACATGATGAGATATTTTAATTGAAAAACCACCAGTGTAATATCTGACATGGCACACCATAAGATAATGGTGTATGCACCATAGTGCAAGGACTGTTGCACGAAAACTGATGTTTCTCTAAGAGGAAGGGCAATATCACCCATCATTGTACTTTTTGTTTTTTGTTATGTGGATGTGTTGGGAGGATATGAAACTTTCCTGCTACAACTATTGAAGTAAATGCTGAAGTATGGTGTGAAGAATAATTACCGAAACTGACAGTTATGCTGAAGTACTTTGTAGCCTCAACAATATGCTTTGACAGCGCTACTGATCCCGTCAAAAAGCTAAGCACAGAACCTGCACCTTTTGCCTATAAGAGTCAAACAAAAGGGTACTTAGCAAAGTTTTCATATTTTACAATGTTAATCTCAGAGATCCACGTAATGCCAATACCTGCGAATAGTGTAGATCACGTCCAGGATGATCAGGAAGACCAGCGTAGTTAACTTTCGTGACACGTGGATGGGAAGAGAGAAACTCAGCAATCTTCTGTGCATTTTCCTGACAAACATGCAAAAGCCTCATTCTGTATCCTAACTCAGGCAGATTCTAATGGTAGCCAGCGAAAAACTAAGATAAGAAGGCTTCATGAAGGTGAAGGGTAACAGGCTCATGATGGTGTGCAAATTATTTTATTAAAGTTCCAGAGATGTTACAACATATCTTTCATATTCTGGTAAAAATTTATGTATAACATTTCCATTTTCCAATGCGAGATAGAGATGGATGGACATTCCTAAACTTTCATGCTTTGCAGTTTGCACTGTCAACAACAACGTTAAAAACTCGGATGCAGCACATGCATTATACATGCTCACAAGGAATTTAACTCCCAGATCCGCACTGAGCAGCAGCTTCCTACCGGATAATAGACCAACAATAGTTCAAGAATATGATAGGGAGGATGCAATGGAAGACTTGAAAACAGAGTAGCACTTCTCTAGAAAGATCCTGGCAAGTATTTTTCTTTAATTTATTGTATAAACAAATACATGCTGAATCCAAAACAGTTCATGCTTTCATAATATAACAGCTGATATTCATATTTTGCTGGTAACATAAAAATTTAGATTCTTAGCGAGTCAATTTTTTTTCCAAGTAAATTATTACTGCACAGAAAACCCAATAAACAAACATAATTTATACTTGAAGATAAAATGAAAGAACAAACAAATACTAAAAGCAGGTTTGATGCGGCACCTGTTGCTTCTCAACGCGTAAGACCATGGTTTTAACACCCCTTAGACAGATCCAACAGTCAAATGGAGATAACCCTGAGCCTTCTGCATTCTGTAAGAAATACAAGTCTTTTGCCAATCTGGAATATAAAAATAGCAAGGAGAAATTACAAAAAGAGAACGTTAATTTGAAATGCGAAGTCAATAGCAATTGGTGTAGATTAATAGAGCATGATGATCACATAAAAATATATTACTCGTCCAAAAGCATGTGTATCTGTAGTATGTATAATAGAAGATAAGAAACACGATGTAGCATCCAAAGATCTAACAATGGGCACATAAGCCATCTAAATCTCCTTTAAAGAGAAGCAATAACATAAACATAAATTGCTAACCAAATATAGTGGCAAGATTGTAAGCAAAAACAATTAATCTTAGATTATTGTGAGTATAGAACACAATGTTTTCACAGCTCAAATGGCTAATCACAGGTGACCAGTATATTGATCATGAAGGTAGAGCACTGAAATTTGACAACTCCGAACAGAACTGCCTTGTAATAAGGCATATTAAATGTTTGAAGACAATACACGTCTTCATGTAGACAAAAAGAATATAGAAAAAAATTCTAAATCATGAAGCAATAGCTCTTTCACACCATGGATGAACAGGCATCAGGCCACCATCACTAACAGTTTACTGGAAGTTTGAAATGATCTATAATTTAAAGGTTAACACGTGAAAACATACTATTGCACTCCGCAACAAATGACACTTGTTTTTTGGATATGAATCCAAATGAAAATGTTAACAAAAAGTCGTGAAGAAAGGGAAGATGAGGGTAGAGTAAGAGAACCTTTCTCCTTTTACAGCAAGCACACCAGCCATGACATCACTATGTCCAGATATGAACTTCGTAGCCGAGTGCATCACAATGTCTGAAAATGTGACGAAGCAGTTAAATGAACAACATATTACGGACAATAATGCAGTTCAATAAAACATACATACAGAGCATATTATTGGTACCTGCCCCAAGTTCCAATGGTTGTGACAATACCGGGGACATTATACTATTGTCAACCAACACAAGAGCTCCATGAGCATGAGCCATCTCTGCTATTTTCTGACAAAAATAATGAGTAAAACGTTTGCTGCCATGAGGAATTAGTACTTCCTATATTGCTTGAGAGAGAGACAGAGTTTTCTTTCAACTTTGCATCACACCAAGATCGAGGAAGCAAAAAAAAAAAAAAAATCCTCACGGTCTGAACAAAGTGACAAACAAATTCTGACTGTAATATGATTTCTGAGTAAGAGAAGTAGGTAGTGGAATTTCTTTTATACTGTCCCGTAGTGTCCTCTCACAAAAGAACTTGAACCTAAATTACTCCGAGTCAGTATTACTGGGGATCATTTTCTCATGAGCAAATGCAAAATGTATATATCAAGCATGTCCATTAATTGCTGTAGTAATTCCTACCTAAATCACATTTTAATGAGAATCCTGATTCTGACAAACAATATATCTTACACGAATATCAGAAATTTGTTGCCTGGGATTAGTTGGACTTTCCAACCATACAAGCTTTGTCCAGGGGCCTATAGCAGATGCAACCTCATTTAGATCAGTTGTATTCACTCGCCTGCACATTGTTAAGAATAACCGTCTCAGAGTTGAGTTGCAGCATATCTATATCCCTAAGAAAAGAAAAAGAGGAAACTAAACTAACTTCACCACAATTCCAGTTTTTGGAACAACTTGTGACAACAGCCGATCTGAACCACCGTATACATCATCACCAGCAACAATTTCCTCCCCTAAAATAAGAATTTAACTTAGTCTAAGAAATACAAAAATATAAATAGATAACAAAAAAATTCAGGCTTTACTATTGGAAACAAATAACAAAACACAAGGCTCCTTCAAGAAAAAAAGTGTAGTATCAGTTTGCATGAACAAAAAATATGGACCAAGGACCTCACAACTTTGAATGATCATCGTCCTCACTAGGGTGACATGCAATATCTAACAGGTACCCAACTCAAAGACAGAGTTGCTCTATTGCACTAAGGAAACAAACCAATACCCCATTTTAAGTTGAAAACCCTCGATGAAGTACGTTTTTAGCCCTCTCTAAGTCGATACAATCTTAAATGTTCAAATATGAATAGTACGACATGGAAAAAAAGTTATAGAAGGGGACACAAAAGAGCACCAGTTCCAACAAGATGCGAGACAGCACTCAATGCAGCCATTCCACTAGTAAAGCATAATGCTCGGTCTGCTTTGTCAAGCTTTGCGAGGAGGCTAAACAATAAAATACAGGGCAATTAAATTCAGACGAAGTGCCAAGAACAGAGATAAATAGTTACATTAGAAAATCTAGAGAACTACTTTATATGAAATCCAAATTCCAACAAGAAAATCACACCTTTCAAGAGCATCCCTTGTAGGATTTCCACTTCTTGTATAATCATAGGGGCCATTTTCTAGTGCTGAAGGCTACAAAATAAAGAAAATTACAGAACTGAAATGCAACTCAAAAGTTAAATATCATGCCCAAACAGATAAACAATTGCATGTTTGTAAGGTTCACAATATACAGCTTGTATGCAAAATAGTGCACAAACGTCCATGTCTATCAATTAGGCTGTCACATGCAAGGAACCAGAGCCCAGGTAGGGAGCATGTTCATTATGATTGGGAAGCAAAGTGGAGGAGCTGATACTATTGTTTGAGAAAGAACAGTTCTGGATCTGAAGATGGGTATTCCCAACCCCCTTCCATTTGGTTACTTATCATGTTTCTTGGATCTTGTTGAATAATTTTAAAGACTATGGAAAATAAAAGTTACAAACATATCAAATCAATGCCTTCTAAAATAATTGTACCCTGCTTAAATCCTGTATGTCTTCACAAACAACCAATGATCTACAACCTTTATGCTTTGCATAGAGAACAGGTCATATTTTTGGAAAAAAAGGTATCAGATTTCAGTTATGCTCGATTGATTGAACTTTTATTATGCCTCAACATATCCATATTACTCCATGTAACCGTGTTACCCCTTCCCCTTTCTTGACATACAAATAGGAAATTCCTTTGTCTTATCAATAGAAATAACTATCAGAAAATAAGTAAAAGAGTGGCATCCAATCCCCAAAGAGGAAAACAAGCAAGTTTTGTATGCTCTACATTTTAACTGCATATAACTTCAGTACTAGTCATACACATAAATAGAATAAAACTACTTAAACTGAAGTGCATCAATCAATTATATACTGGTAGTTGTAGATGAAAAATGAATCAAATTCTTTTCTAACTCATCCAAAACCTACATAAACAAAATGTTAAAAGATAGCAAATGATCTCACCTGCTTAAATGTAGCAGTTTGGTAAAGTGGTGTACTCATTGCATGGTAAGGATCAAAGTTATTTTCAGAGTTCATCAAAATTGTTGAGATACTCGGTTCCTTAGTTTCCTTATCTGCAACACTAGAACATACAAACAATATAAACAGATTATAAGTGCCAAGAAACACATAGTTTACCAACAAAGAAACAGCTCAGCTGACCATTTAGACTATCAGCTAGTTCATCCACCAAAATGGAAGTGCTCGTGTCCATCTCTCTGTCTGCAATACAACTCAACTCAAATCTCTTTGGAAACAGAAACAGCTTCCCCTTTAAATTTGATTCTTTCTTGAACCCAAAGTTTACAGGGAAATTTCTGGTCACAAAGCTCTGCATAAACAGCAAATAGAATCAGAATCGAACGCTAATACCTACTATTCATAGGCCAGACAAAATTGTATCTACTTTACACTGCATCACCTACTCCTAGAACTTAAACATTCAGATCTTCAATTCAATCATGCAACAGAACTTGGGGGTTACAGTTCATAAAATTGCCTCTATTTCAACAACAACAACAACAAAAAAGACTGTAAAATCAATTTCGTTCATTCACACATTGATTCAATGAATAATTTAGTTCCTAAAACTTTGTTTAACATTTCTATGCAATGAAGTCATCTATTGACCCTAGTCCCTAAACTTCACAGCCCTGCAACTTATAAATAATCAAACATCACTACAATTAACAGTTCATTTCCAACTTTCAGCAACCAAACGGTCCAAACCACAATATTCATTCCAGAGAACTCCAAATCTAATTAGAAGAATGGTGAATCCTACATTTTATTCTATTTTTGGTTTGGGCAGCAGATTCAGCCACAATACCAGAGAAGTATCTGACACGGAAATGTCAAGACGGTGGGAAGAAAATTTAGCTTCTCTGAAGCCCTTTTTCTCAGGAACCAAACAGAAAGTAGATATATACATACAGAATAAAATAGAAAAAGTGGATATGGTGTTGTTGGAAAGGTCTTACGGGATGGTGGAAATTAGAGGAGATGGAGCTCCTCAAGCTTGGCCTTAGAGTGAGCGAAGAAGAAGAGACCATTGTGATTGTGGAACTGACAAAAAGTGCGGCCCTTGATCGACTCTCTCTCTTTGTCGTTCCGAAATAATTAGACATTGCAGTTCCAGAAATGAAGCCATTTTATAGTCCCGTTTGGTGAAAAAATTTCTAAGCACGCACACGGCACACCTCTGAACTCACGTGCGGGTCATAATCTATAGTGTGAAATCCTCGAAGCCAAAAATAGTATGCTATGTTTGCCTTGAGGCTTTCAATCAAATGAAGAGGTTGAGAAAATAACGAGTTGAGACAACTTCATAGGTGTCATGTAACCAAAACTTTTGGTACAGGAAAACCACACTATATTATTCGGTAAATTGTATAAAATGATAACTTAAAGTATGCAAACTTCAAAAGAGCTTTTTTTGACCTCGTCGGTGTAGAAATGTGTTGTTCTAGTTGTGCGGCGGCTTTTTCAAATCTAAACACGCGATTCGTTCAAAGATTCTTACAGAGGAAGAACACACGTTAAGTGAAAACTCGTGTCTCGCACGGGAATTCACCTCTGGTGTGAAAGTAAGTTAATTCGGCTTAGTAAGATATAATTCACAAGTATGTGAATGTTTGGGTGTTTTGTATCTCAACCCCAAAGGAGTATTTATAGTGGTAACTATTTGATTCTAATTGGTGGAGAGATTATTGGAACTAGATACATTGAATCTGGACATGTGTGATTTAAATGTGTTGGTGTGTCACGAAAATTGACGTGCCACGAATATGGGCGTGTCATGGATGTGAGCGTGCGGCTAATGTTGGATTTTGAACTAGGAGCTAAACTGGGTTCTGCATTGGGTATCCTAATTATGAATTGAGTTATTAGTCCGCAAGTATATATATATGGGTAAAATGGAGGTGAGTCGACTCACCTAAGCTTAAGTGAGTCAGATTCTCAAAACTACATAGTTTTGAGTAAGTGATTTAATCTTGTGTCAAAACTACGTAGTTTTAACTCATGACAATAATACCCTAATTGATTCTATTCCCTTCCCCTTTAATCAGCCGTCAACATTTTCAATGATTTTCCGGCAAAGCACTCCCATTTTCCGGCGAAACCATCAATATTAATCATGAAATTAACAACTCATATATCCTTAAATTAATCATTTCAATTATGAATGTTTACAGTAAAATTAGAGGGAAAAGTATTAGCTCAACTCTTTAAATTATTATTAATTCATATTCCTTTTAGATTGTTGTATTCGGCTATTCTCCTTAACTTATTATGGAATCAAGTATGCAAGTAAGAATTTCACATCTCTTTGTCCATGAAAAACTCTGTTAGTTAAACATAATTATAAAATCATAATTAGTCAAACAATTTAAGAACCATAACAACCATGTGTTTCCACTTCGATGATCTATTTCCATCTATTAAATATCCATTGATGCCTATCATCACATTTTTCAAGTCTATTGCACTAATTTTAAATTTTCAGAATTAGAACCAAACCCTACAACACAATAAGAGAAAGCAAAATACCAAAACACAAAAATTAAGAGATAGCTTTGGATGGATGCTGCACTTTGTGCGCATGGTTTTCTGGAAAAAATAAGATGAAGGGTGAAAACGAGGAATAGAAGAAGTGATATGTTTTTTATTCTTCTAATTTTCAAAACGACATAGTTTTGACACAAGATTAAATCACTTACTCAAAACTACGTAGTTTTGAGAGTCTGACTCACCTAAGCTTAAGTGA
Source organism: Pelargonium citronellum (assembly GCA_036897665.1). NCBI lineage: Eukaryota > Viridiplantae > Streptophyta > Magnoliopsida > Geraniales > Geraniaceae > Pelargonium > Pelargonium citronellum. Next base: position 15,264 of record JAYMSZ010000702.1, read on the forward strand.
GTCGACTCACCTCCATTTTACTCTTTTCAAATACTACCCTTACACACGAATGTTTTTTTATGCATTATTTTTCCAAAATAAAGATCATAGTAATTTTTTTTAACAATATTACGGTGGAACTCCATATAAGAATCTTATATAAATTTAAGATCTCCCTGGTCCTAAAATGATTGTTTGTTTACATGAATTTTTGTATAAAAATAAATGTATTCTTTCTATTTTTTAAAAAATGTTATACATGAACAGTGAATAATAATTTTTATAATAAATTAGTTAGTAATTTTTTAATTTGTTACAACACATGTGATGCGTCTGTTTTCACTCGCAATAGAATGTTTTTGTCTTCTTATCCAAGTATTAGTAAATGTTTTAGAAAATGTCATGGAGTACAAAAAATAATTTTGAACTTTCCGAATCTTGACTATAAACATGTGGCCCAGTAAAGATAACACAGTGTTAACATAGACCCCGTCAAAAAAAAAACATAGACCCCAAATGACCTCAAATGTGTTCAGGATATTGTCTAAGGATTGAGACTAACTCTCGGCCAAAAATCTCAAAACTAAAGAGAGTTTAAGAAATGCAGTTCGAAGTAATCAATTATTTGAATGAAGATTTTTCTCTTTTACTGAGAGAGATGTAATGCTCCCTTTACCTTAAGATAATATTATGTTTCAATGAGTTTTTATTATGATATAAACGAGTTCTTTCTAAATTTATAAAGGTGAATATATAAATTGTTTTAGGTTTATAACAACACACATTATTGTAGATTCAAGAGAATAGCACACAATATAACTTGATTTTTCTTAAAATAAATCGAGTCATCATTTTGAGATGAAATAAATAATTATTTTTAATCATTTAAAACAAACAAACAAAAAAACAAAGCTGATCATTGACGGGTATCACTATATATAAAAGTCAATGAGAAAGTCAAAGCAGCTCCGAGCCTCATATCTGAAGCAACGAACTTGGATCTCAATCTCAAGCTCAAGCTCTCTCCCATGGCGGAAGAGGTGAGTCAATCTCCTCCTTATATCTCTCGTCTCTCTTCAATACTCAATTTGACCTCATATTCTCGTCTAAATGTGACCTAGTTTCTTGAGGTTATCTGCACGAGCTCCGGCAAGATCAGGCGGTTCGCGGCCGGTACAAATGCTGGATTCGCCGTCAATTTGATGAACCGGAAGCTTGAATCTGATGCTCCTCGCGGTTTCTACATCGAAGCAGTCAAGGAAGGTGAAGAGAGCGTCAGTTTCGGCCCCAATTCGGTTCTGGTCAATTATGGTAGCTCCTGGAAGTTGCAGACCGTCATCGGAGAGGAATTTGCTGGTAATTGTGTCTTTTTTATTATACAGAAATGAAATTCAGTTGCTTATATATTGTATTTTTCTTTGTTTGGTTTTGTTTTTTTTAGGTTAAAGTTTCGTATGATCCTTCAACTGTTCACAAATTGTACTTATCCTCCAACTATTTTCAAATCACCAATGCCACAACCTATCTTTTGAACAAAATTTGATTTTTCTTCAATCACATATTTTGCGTATGAGCTTAGACTGCTTAGTTACTAGAGATTAAGACACCGGGGAAAATGTGACTAAACTGAAGTTTAAAAAATAATCTTTTGTCTTTTAGGCATGGGTGATAAACTCGAGTCATATAAGGATTGATGATTTTAAAATAGTTGGAGGATTAAAGATGATATGCATGTATAGTTGGGAGATCATTTAAAAATGAAAACTTTAATTCTTGTTATTGATCATTGAATGAATTGGAATTTTTATGGTGTATGTTGCTTTGTTTTATTTGGTTGTTTTTGTTACATCTTGATGCAGGTGTTGGAGAAGGGGAATTGCTTCCGCCTGTTCCAGTGCAGCCCGCTACCATGAAGGTATGAATTTCTAGCTATCATACATTATTTGAATATTGTAATGGAAACTTGATATGGTTTCCTGAGAAATTTGGAGTATCTTGTGTTGCAATTTATGAAAAGAAACAAAAACAACGATTGATTTTTTATTTTGGAAATGCTGAGTTTGTGTTGGCTGTTAGGGTATAAGAGTTTTTTTATTTGGAAATGTGGCTGGCAGCAGGTGGGTTTTTGTAGAGAAAATCTATAGGTTCACCTGGATGGTCCAAGTCCTTTTGAAAGTTGTAGACCTCGCAATTCAGATTTCAGTTCGGATTTTTTCAAGTTTGGGTTGAAAAGATATAATCCTAACCCAATCCACAAGGGGTGCAAGTTGCCCAACCGAACCTCACATTTTCCATAACTATCAGGCTTGTTTGTGTTGACCTGAACCTACAAAAACGTGTGTGAAATGAAGTATTTTGAAATGTGAAGGATGCGCCCATTTGGCTATTGGATAATGTTGAAGTGGGTAATTGTCCCACATTGAATAAATATGAAAAGAATAGGCTAAATATAATGGTGGAAGCCAAACCCTACTAATAAGGTTGACCTTTTAGTATGGGAAGCCCAAACCATTATATT
>JAYMSZ010000703.1:0-17755 GCA_036897665.1 Pelargonium citronellum
AGTGGCAAAGAATATGATGTTTGATATAAATATATAGTTGATATTTATGTCATTAAATTATTTGTTTTAATATGCGATTGATATGTGCTCATATATTGTTTGTTACTTTTAATTTTATTTGATTAAATTAATGTGCAACTAATAGTATGTTAACTTTCGTGTGAAATTCATATTGACAGTATTATACTTTATCATTTAGGATTTGCAAATTTTGGTATTTGTCACGTGAATTTTGTTTTGATATTACTGTTCTTATGCTTTGGAGCTAACTCATGCATGAGTTGCTTAATTTATTAAACAACATAGGCGACCATTCATCTCATATTTCTCTTGCATATTTTACTTTAACTCTACTTAAAAATTTAATAGAAAACCAATATGATTGAACATAAATTTTTTGATATTTTAGTTTAAAATTATTTTCTTATAGTAATCACTATTTTCTAACCCGTGCATTGCACGGGTCCATTGACTAGTAGATGGTTGAAAACTAATGATACACAATAAGTTACACACCCAAAAGTACATAATATCATTACCATAGTCAAAATTAGTTAATAAATTGAAAGTCAGAAAGATGAATATCGTATTTTAATATGTTAGGGGAAATCACGGCCGTGTGCACAAGACACGGATGTAAGCAATCCAACTATACCGTGTCCCATGCACAAGCCTGTGTGCAAGTTATACACAACTTGTTCTGCCTATTATGGCCTAGTTAAACTCAACTCAACACATGCATAGAACATCCAACCCGACCTGAGGTCCACATATTATGATATATAGTCCACCCAATTGCACATATGACTATATTCAACGTGTATTATCACATTTGAGTCGCTTCCTCTATAAACACTTCCACGTCATCTCAATATCTCTAGTATGATCGAACTCTACCAAACGATACATCAAATATGTACGGATACTTACGTCCATTTTACCCACCCTATAGATTAGAGTTAATAAGCAAATAATTACGCATAAAAACAAAAGTTGTTGGGCTAAAAAAAACAGTGATTTAACGTTGATTAGCCATCGTAGGTCGGGTTTTAAGAAGAAAGATAAACCCAAGCAAGCGGCCATGAAAAAGACGTGTGGAAGCTACGAGCAGGACCATCAAGCAACAATACAGGAACCAAGTACACTCACTCTCGACGACGATGATGATAAAGTTCCATCTACCACTCCTCCTCCTTTCCTCCATGACCTTTTCGCATTGAAAAACCCATCACCAAAATCACCATCTTCTTCTTCTTCTTCTTCTTCTTCGCTCCCGATCCTGAACTCAACATGGGTTCCAGCACCCAGATTCGGAACAAGGCGCTTTTTGCTCAGTACAATGCGGATGCTGGGATTTTAGCCGAGTTCGAGCAGTCCGCTGAGTCCGGTAGGTCTTTTAATTACTCGAAGTCTGTTGTGTTCGCTCCTGAATCTGTCCCTGACGAGCAAATCACTGCGTATTTGTCGAGAATCCAGAGGGGTGGCCATGTCCAGCCCTTTGGTTGCATGATTGCTGTTGAAGAACCCACTTTCAGGATCATAAGTTTTAGTGAAAATTGCTTTGATTTGTTGGGTTTGGAGGGTACTGTTGTTTCCAAGACCCCAAAGGGTCTGATTGGGGTTGATGCAAGAACCCTTTTCACTCCCTCTGCTGCTCCTTCTTTCGCTAAAGCTGTGGCTTCCAGGGAGATTTCACTTTTGAACCCAATTTGGGTTTATTCTAGAAGTGGCCACAAGCCGTTTTATGCTATCTTGCATAGGATTGATGTGGGGATTGTGATTGATCTGGAGCCTGCTCGGTCCGGTGATCCTGCATTGTCGCTTGCCGGTGCTGTGCAGTCTCAGAATCTCGCCATTCGGGCCATTTCTCGGCTGCATTCGCTTCCCGGAGGGGATGTGGGTGTGTTGTGCGATACGGTTGTCGAGGATGTTCAGAAGCTTACTGGGTATGACAGGGTTATGGTGTATAAGTTCCATGATGATGATCACGGCGAAGTTGTGTCGGAGATCAGGAGGTCGGACTTGGAGCCTTATTTGGGGTTGCATTATCCGGCAACGGATATACCCCAAGCTTCGCGCTTCTTGTTCAAGCAGAATCGTGTGAGGATGATTTGTGATTGTAATGCTAGTCCCGTCAGGGTCATTCAAAGTGACGGGTTGAACCAGCCTCTCTGCTTGGTTAATTCAACCCTCCGGTCACCCCATGTATGCCACATGCAGTACATGGCCAACATGGGCTCCGTTTCCTCGTTAGCTATTGCGGTTATTATCAATGGGAATGATTCAACTAAGCTATGGGGGTTGGTAGTTTGCCACCACACTTCCCCCCGGTACGTCCCTTTTCCCCTTCGCTATGCGTGTGAATTTCTAATGCAGGCATTTGGGCTGCAGCTCTATATGGAGCTTCAGTTGGCGTCACAGTTGTTGGAGAAGAAAACTCTCAGGACGCAAACCTTATTATGTGACATGCTGCTCCGGGAAGCTCCATCTGGTATTGTGACTCAGTCCCCTAGTATCATGAATCTTGTGAAATGTGATGGGGCTGCTTTATACTACGGCGAGAGATGTTGGTTGTTGGGGATAACTCCAACCGAACCGCAAGTAAAAGATATTGCAGAGTGGCTGCTTCATAATCATGGTGATTTGACAGGTCTGAGTACTGATAGTTTGGCAGATGCCGAGTACCCTGGTGCTGCTTTACTTGGTGATGCAGTTTGTGGAATGGCTACAGCGAGGGTTACTTCAACGGATTTCTTGTTCTGGTTCAGGTCTCACACTGCTAAGGAAGTCAAATGGGGAGGAGCTAAGCATCATCCTGAGGATAAGGATGATGGTGGAAGGATGCACCCAAGATCATCATTTAAAGCTTTTCTTGAAGTCGTAAAAAGCCGAAGCTCGCCTTGGGACGTTTCAGAAATTAACGCTATTCACTCTTTACAGCTTATATTGAGGGATTCGTTTCAGGAAATGGAAGATAGGGGTTCGAAGGCTTTAATCTCTTCTCAGAAGAATGATACTGAGATGCAAGATGTGGATGAACTCAGTTCCGTAGCGTGTGAAATGGTTAGGTTGATTGAGACAGCAATGGCTCCAATTTTTGGGGTTGATTCAGCTGGTCTCATTAATGGATGGAATTCAAAAATTGCCGAGTTAACTGGTTTACTAGCTAGTGAAGCCATGGGGAAGTCCTTGGTCAATGATGTTGTTCACGAGGACTCCCGTGAAACTGTTGAAAATCTTTTACGTCGGGCTTTGCAAGGTAATTCTTCTTTTAAATTTGCTATATAGGTGAATCTATAGAAATGATAAAGTCGTGTATTATAATGTTCTCCATATGCTTGCTTACAACTTATTATTCTTGAAGCAAGATACATAAATTGGTTCACTAAGTCATCTTTTATCATGTATACTGGCCTGTTATATAAAAGACCTCAGCTTGGCATAATCCTAACTACATTGGGCCAATAATAAAATTTTAACACGGCATCTAAGGACATATCCTCTAGTAAATTATCTGGCTTTGTTGGTTCACCAAATTCTTTTCCACTTTCCTCTTATAGTAGTGACTAAAACTACTTCGCTCGATGCTGCAGCTGATGGTTATCATTGTTCATGAACAAACCATCTGAGCCTAAGGTCTCCTCTCCTTATTATCTCCTATGTTGTATGCCGTAGTCGTTCTACGCTGCCTATCTGTCAAATTTGACCGTCCTCTTCTATCAGAGATTATGGTAGTCTTTTTGAAAGGTAAGACGCGGATCTTGTTGATGTTCATCAGTCCAAGACTGTACTGGACTCCACTGGACTGGACTGAAGACCGAACCGAAATGGAAATAACCAAAAAAAATGGAATCATAATTGGAGTGAATTGGGTGACCAATAATATAGTAGATTGTACCAAAAGTAATAATAATAATAAAAAAAACATTATGTAGAGAATAAATTGAAAAAATAATAATTTGGTCGGACGGTTGGACCGGACCGAATATTTTTACAAAGGACCGGACGGTTTTTGGGAAACCCCTTATTGTCGTATGAAAAATCTTTTTAAAAGACTTAATTCAGATATACTTCTGAATTTATTGCAGAAAAATAGTACCAAATTATTCAGGGCTATCTGTTGTTTGGAATCTTCCATTCTGTTATTTTTTTTCTTCTATATTTTGCTATCTTCATCCAGTTTCTCTTACTTCAGTTATTCTTTTTGATATCCCAGTGGTATATAGTTATTAAATTATTATGTTCTATCTAGGTGAGGAGGACAGAAGTATAGAGCTAAAACTGAGAAAGTTTGGGCTACAACAACAAAGTCCTGTTGTATATATTGTGGCCAATGCTTGCACAAGTAGGGACTACACAAACAGTGTTGTTGGAGTGTGCTTTGTGGGTCAAGATATCACATATGAGAAAGTAGTCATGGATAAATTCATCCGCTTGCAAGGAGATTACAGAGGTATCGTAGAAAGTCTTAATCCATTAATTCCGCCCATATTTGCATCTGATGAGAATGCCTGCTGTTCTGAGTGGAACGCGGCCATGGAAAAGCTAACTGGCTGGGCAAAACACGAGGTTTTAGGTAAAATGCTTCCGGGGGAAGTCATTGGAGGTTTTTGTCAATTGAAAGGTCAAGACACTCTCACTAAATTTATGATTCTATTGTACCGAGGAATTAATGGTCAAGATACCGAGAAGTCCCCATTAGGGTTTTTCAATAGAGAAGGAAAATTTGTTGAAGTACTCTTATCAGCAAACAAGAGAACTGATTCAAATGGGAACATAATTGGTTGTTTCTGCTTCTTGCAAGTTGTGACTGACCTGCAGGAGGGACTCATGCAAGAAGCCAAGGAGGTCTCAAAACAGAAGGAGCTAGCTTACATCCGACAAGAGTTGAAGAACCCCCTAAATGGAATTTGGTTTACACACAAACTGTTGGAAACTACGGGTATCACAAATGATCAAAAGCAATTCCTTGAAACCAGTAGTGCCTGTGAAAGACAGATTTTGACAATGATTGATGATATGGAGTTTGGAAGTCCTGAAAGGTGAGTTTTTTTTGCAGCTTTATGATTTTCATAAATTCGCTTTTAGTCAAGTTTTGTGATATATCTCTTACTCGCTAATTAAATACATCATTTATAGACAATAGACTAATCTCTGACATAGACAAACCACAGTACCATCACAAGTAGATTTAGTGAATAATCATTCCTTGGTTTTATAAGCCCTCTAAAGGTTGTGGTAACCATAACTAACAATTAATTAAATAAATTTACATGAACCATTCAAATGAATAATGAGACTTTATCAATGTTGCTAACAATTGTAAAACACTTCTGTGTGCATGTATACATATACAACTTCAGGAACTCCAATAAATATTTGAGCCATGAAATGAATATTTATCTCTTTGTTTTCCTCCACTATTCTGTTACCAAAACGTTAGAATTACTGGAGATAGCCTGCATTTCTTTAACATTAGTTTATTTCTCTGGACTCTGGTATTGTTTAATCACCTTTGCAAGTGCACTTCGTGATCCATATTAGCTCTTTTCTCCACTTTAGTTGCTTACTTAAATAAAATAAAAAAATTGATGTTGGGAATTGGAATTATAGCCTTTTCTTTTTCTTCAAGCATAGTTTCTTGTGTATGTCTTTCCTGTTCTTTATCAGTGGGAGGAGGTGCCACATTAAAATTCAGCAAAACAACTTTCAAGTTCACTGATTAACCCACTTGATGTATAAAGATAGATATTTTAACTATAAAATTATATTATCTGCCTTTTGTTTTCAGGATATATTTTCCTGTGCATTTCGTGTCAGATTAACTCTTTTCTGAACCCTAGTTTCTTTGACAATGCAAATTTTCTCTTTTCTATAATTGGAGGGATAGAAGTAGGAGATGAAATTTTTATTGCACAGTCCAATTCAGAGGCTGCATGAAACCCCTTCAGGAGTTAGTTGGGTATATGAAATATGAAATAAAAATCTTCCTTCATCTCATTCTCTCCACTTGTTTTATTTGTGCGACTTGTCTAATTACTGAATTGTTTTGTTTGATTGGTTGATGTCTTAGGAATTCTATAGTTATGTTTGTTGAGAACTTTGTCGTTCAGATTAGCTCTTCTCCTCGACTTAGTTTCTCCCGTATGCAATCATGTCTTAATGTGAATCAGAGTTGAAACCCGATCTGGTCAAGAGATTTTCCATGAAGTCCAAATTTTGCTCTATCATTGATTCATTGGGTGTCTTCCGTTTTGGCTATATATTCATTGCTTTTGACGGTGTTTAATTCTCGCATTTTATATGTATCTCAATATGAAATTTTATGTTCTATAAAGGTAAGCATTCCTAGAGGTCCCCTAATTTACTATGGTGATAATCCATATGATTGCTTTAGATGAAACTAAGTAGCATTATTTGTATCTAATACCGTGTCTTGGATCTATCTGCAGCATCAAGCTGAACTTGGAAGACTTTCGCTTGGGAAATGTTTTGGATGCGATTGTTAGTCAAGTCATGATCTTGCTAAAAGAAAAAAATATACAACTTTTTCATAAAATTCCAGACGGGATCAAAACATTATCTGTACATGGTGATCAAATCAGGCTTCAACTGGTATTGTCAGACTTCTTGAGTAACATGGTACATCATGCGCCTCCTTCAAACGGCTGGGTTGAAATTAAGATTTCTCCTGGTTTGAAGCTAATACAAGATGGCAACGAATTTATCCGGTTACAATTCAGGTATAATAATGATGATTAATTTCACTTTCAGATTAATTATTGCTACTATTACATGATAACTTTACCATAATGCCTTGGCCTATCGCAATGTAATTACTTTTCTGAGTGAACCATTGATCTTCAATGATGCTGCTTCGAGTTAATATTGAAACCCATGATTATTACATATACGATATATGATGTGTCCTCGCAGCCTCGAGTACCTCTATAAGTTGGATCAATGTTAGAAGAAAAAAAACAGTTGGATTCCATTCAACATATATCATGATGAAACCTAATCCAGCTATATCAGTTCCCAATATGGCTGGTCTCCACAGCCCACTTGCAGGTCACACCTGCAATGACCCTCATGTAGAAGGAGAACATCTACATGTGAGGGGGAGTTTTTATTTAAAAGATCTCTGATAGTGGATGTTTCGAGCCCACGATAAAAAGAAAAAATGTGATCCTATTACGTGAGGAGTGATAAAAAAGGTCCCGCATTGAAAAGACATAAAGTGAATGAGCTACATATAAAGGCACCCGTCAAACCCAACCAATAAGATTGATCTTTTAGTACGGGAGTCTAAGCCTTTGTGTGTAGTCTAAAATCAAATTATTGAAATTTAACATAGTTCACCATTTTTGGGTCTAGACTCTAGAGAGGGTTATATGTAGCTGTCCCTATGCTTTTGCATAGCCCGTTTCTCTGACTCAAACTTGCGATCTCAAGGTCACAAGACATACAACCTTACTATTGCACCATGATTCATCATATGCATATTCATATTGCTCGGGTTTCTCATATGCCTGTTTAACATTACATCCCGATAATATGGAAATGAATTAGCATTTTCGCATATTAACTTTTTTCTTCCCTTGCACATTTAGAATGACGCATCCAGGTCAAGGCCTTCCTGCTGCTCTTATTCAAGATATGTTTGAGGGAGGGAACCGGTGGACAACACAAGAAGGCCTTGGGCTAAACCATTCGAGGAAAGTTCTCAGTAAGATGAATGGTCACGTTCGCTATATCAGAGAGCAAAGTATATGCTACTTCCTCATCGACCTTGAATTTAAAACAAAGAAAGAAAAGCAAAAGGGGTCTCAAACCGATACAAGCAGCATGAGCTAAATTCCTCCCCAGGACAGCTCTACTTCAAAAACGTTGCAAGTGTCCAAGTGGATCCCGTCCTTGCACTAGCAGAGAAGCCTTCGTTCACGGCTTGAAACCTTGAGCATTTTTTGGTCATCCCTAATTTTTACCATCCAAGACACTGACATGGTACGTTTTGCCATGACAAGGTTAGTTTTATCTTGGATGCTTTTCCTGTTGTTTCAACAACTTGTATATTTCTCACAAAAAGGCATTGTATATCAGTTATTGTGGGAGACTCTGTATGAATCTGTATATATTCACTGTCTAGTGATTTAAGAAAATTGCTGACGGTGTCGGCTACGTGAATTGTTTAATATAGTTGAACTGCGACGTTAGCAGAATAGATGAATAAAAATAATGTTTAATATATTTTAATTTCACGTCAGACCATTTAACGGAGAAACTAACGGAATGTACCGGCAAGAAATATTTTGAGTCCATATTTGAAAATTTAGAGACTGTTTTAGGTTAACAAAATTTATGGGTCAAATTTGATTCGTGTACGAAAGTAAAAGTACCAAATTTGGTGATTTACATGTAAATTTGTTTAGTACTGATTTTTTTCCATTCTAATTTTATATGCATTAGGGATAAATTTAGACAATAAAACTATGTAGATTATCGAGATGCATTGATGTAAGATTACAACAATGCATTGACACTTATTTCACTCGATAGATATTACTACTTCATTCGTTCTAGGATGAGTGTTAAGTATTTCTCGAATTTTTGACTCAAAATTATCGTCTTTTTTCTTGTTTTAATAAGTTAGTTGTATATGAATTGTCAATAGTATATATATAACAAGTTAGTTAATATTCCTTAACACGATATTCATCATGAGGATACAATTGTAAATATATCACATTACGTTATTCTTTTTTTTTTTTAAGTAACACTGCGTTATTCTTAATTTTTCTCAAAATATAAATAAGGACACATTTTGGGATGAAACGAGTATTATATAAAAATAAAATGGGTCGTGTGTCACATTAGGAGTGACTTTTCGTGTTCATAGGTCGTGTGAAAATTTTAGTATTTTGTTAAATAGGTTAACCCAAACTCGAGTCATTTATGAGCGGGTTGACATTACATGATACGGCTAACACGTTTAAACAATTTGATTCAAAATTATACGACATGTTTAAATAAATAGATTGATATCAACCTGAGTAAATATATATTTGACCCGTTAAACTTATGTCATTTTTACTCGATATATTTGAAAAATTGCATTTAATCCTTAAATAGGTGAGTCAATAAACGGGTCATTTAATTAATTAAACGGATTAGGTGGGTTGAACAGGTTGAGATAGTGAACAGTCAACACAAACCTAATTATGCTGAACTCAAAATCTATTTACATTCGTGTCATGGGTTATGACTCAAATTGTCAGTTTTAACGCATATTAATTTTCTGTTAAAATTAACTCACATGTGAATTTTGGCAACAAGAAAAATATTATTCAAAGAACGTCAACAATTAAAGCATTCTACACAACTTGGGGGAGGACAACCTCATCTCATAAAAATAAGTCTAACATAGAAATAGATAGTCTAGATAAAACATGGACAGTTTCATAAGCGACTTATGAATAAAATAGAATCCCGCACTTAAGAGATATTTTAGAGTGAAAAACAATTGCTAGACTTGAGATCCAAAACCACTTCCTGAGTATCAAGCTCAAACATAGCTGTTTGTCATCTCGTAACCCTCTGTGCACTGACAATTCCGTCACCCGATAAATTCCTTACACTCCGACCATCCACCTCCCTCGCTACCCAGCTGTCCCGAAGATTTCTTTGTCAATGAAATGGCTCCATCAACGTTAAATTTTACCCATCCTCTCATCCTTGCAAACCCGACGAGTAGTAGACTGATCAGCAAACTTATTGTTGGGGTCAAATATTGAAACTTCTAAACCAAACAAGAAGATTGACTGAAATTTGGAGTTCCATAAACACATCTGTACAATTACAAAATCAAAGAGCAAAATAGCAATCAAACCGTGACAGATTTGCCACAAGCGCCTCTTATATGGACAAAAAAAGATGTCATTGTCTCTTCACTATACAATTTCTGTAAGGAAGCTCCAGTTTAACATGACAATTCTCAAAATCTCATCCCTCAAAATACATCATCTATCCAAAAACCCCATATAAACAGCATATTTGCATTGCGGCTTAAAATATCCAGATCCCACTCCAAAACAAAAAACCGAACCTGAAACGAAAGAGAGGAACGAAGAAACCGTGCACAAACTAGTGAGTAATACCATGTAGTTGATTGTTGATAGACTTCCCACAGCCACTTGTTGGCTCGTCAAAACCAAAATGCTCTGCCTGGTTGTTAGGGAGCTTTCGAGTACAGTGCTATACGGAACAACTATAATACAAAATCTGCACGCTTTCTTCGCTCCTGCTTCTCTCTTAAAGTTTGTACACTTCACATATATGTTCAAAAGTTAGCACTCAGCCACCGTCCATTTGGGCAGGCTGAAGGCAATCTGCTTCCGATGACTTGTTAGCAACTCTCGCCAGAGTTACCCTTCCTCGGGCTTTCTGGAGAATCCTCTGAGTGTGACCCATTCGGGTGACGAACCTGGATATTCAAACTACTGGAGGAAAGATGGCCCTGGATATACATAGATATTATGAAGCTACGTCAGAAGACACGTTCCAGCATGTTAAAAGTTTATGTTCAACAGCTGAAATTAAGGTTAAAGAACAAAGAGAAGTCAGCATACCAATTATTACCTGATCAATAGACTCTGGGCCCTCTGTGTGAAAGACAATTGGCCTGCACCGCTTATCTTCGTTCATTAAGCTTGAATTCTGGAAGTGGGTCACAAGAGCCACCTTTCCTTGGATTCGAGCATATGCCAATGAAGCAACTTTCTCACTATTGAACTTCTCCCACTTCTTCCCATTAAATGCCTGCACATAATTATTGGAAACACAAGTAAGCGCCTTCACCCGCTTCTCCAAAACTAACATTTACATGCAGGGTTCCCAGATATAGGATTCCAAGCCAATATTAACTTTGCTTAGAATAAGCCCCCAAATCAGATTAAAGTCAAGCTGGCAATTTGGGTTCAGAATCAGTTTCTTCAGGTTCAGGTTTAAAAGACCTAGCCCGAACCCGACCTGCAATATGTTAGGGTTGGGGCAGGTTTTACATAGAACCTAAACCTGCAAAAGCGGGTCGGATTTCGGGTTCCTACGGATTTGGGTCTAAATTGCCAGCTCTAGATTGGAATCATCAAAATTACCCACATTCAACAGGGCGTGGAAATTCCCTTGGTGTGTATGAGTGAAAGTTAATGAGGTGTTATATTTGGCTTGGCTTAGTCCAAGTAAAGCAAACCTTGACTTAGATTCTTTGTTCTTTTTCAAAACAACTATGCACAGTGATGCACCCAAAAAAGAAAAATAGATAAAGATAGAGCACTGAACCTCGTAGAATGAAATAATGTGCTTAGGAGACAGCATGTTGATGAATGCATAGCCCACATTGCATTTGTTCTGCACCAGCAAAGGTGGATGGGTATCAGACAGGAACAATTGAAGTAAACGAGACAGAGGAGAGAAATATGGGTAACACATTCACTTTAAAACCATAATTAGTTTACCTTAAAATCAATCGGCAAATAGAGGAAATCATAAGTGCCCCTGTGATTTTCATCAATTGAAGCCAGCAACATCTTGGAGGTGTACCTGCAGGATAGTAATAAAAGCAGAATCATCACTGATCCGCACCCAATAATATAAGATATATATTTAAGGGATTCAAAAGGTCGGTTCGTTCTTACTTATTGGGAATATTTTTAATCATTAAGGTTGTCCGAGTATCTTCGCCATTGATAATCTTATCCAAGTCAAGCTGAAACTGTTTCTTGCTATCTGCCTGGTTCCCATTATTCTCAACTCTTCTGCTGTTGTTCCTTCCATGATCAGTCAAGCCCTCCATACCCATTGGTGTCAGTCCTGGATATGGACCATTACCTATGAACACAGGGCTAAGCCTTGGTGATGACATCATTCTGAAACTCGAAGAACCGTTTTCAGACATGTTTCCTGGTATACCAACACCAGAAGTAATAGCAGCACGAGAACCCATATTCATCATAAAACTTCCATCGTTATGGCTTAAACCCATGCCCCCCAAACCAACAGAACCAATATATGATGTTTCTGGTGACTCTGCTAAGTAACCAAATTGCCTTTCAATATGAACACCAGATGGAGCAGATCCAACATGATGATGGTGATGATTATGATGCTGGGATGCACCAATTAAAGCGCCAAGCCGGCCAGAGTATGGAAAAGCATGATTCTTTCCGCTGGACATAAATGGATGTCCCACAGATGGGGTTGGCCAGGCTGAAGAATTAGGGCGCTCGGAATATGGATTAGGGTTTCCCCAAAGAAACTGTGGCCCTGATAATTTTTCCACATTATTACCATTGGGAGCCGGATTGAATGAGGGAACAGTTCCATTGTATAGGCCCATTTTAGGCTCTGGAAGTGAATGTGATTGTTGAAAGGAAATTCCAAGACCTGAATTTGTGTTAGTAAACATACTTCCTAGATGACCACCCCTTACTTGGCCCTTGCTAATGGGTGCGACATTTGCAGATGCTTGAGGGTGCAGAACTGAAGCTAATCCAGACAAATGGCTATTGGTTGTTGGGCTCATGGTTCCAAAACCCGGTGATTTACTCAAAGCTTGCAGGGGATTAGGCTCAATGGGGCTGTTAAACTGTGCCCAGCTACCTGTCATTGGAGTAACCTCACTTGTATCAGAGAAACTTGGCAACTCAAATCCAAATTGTGTGCAGAACAACCACAAACCCATAAGTAATCAAGTATCAATAGGCTTTACCTGGTGGAGAGTTGGTTAACGGAGAACCTACATGATGCAAAAAAGCCCGAGTTTCATCTTGTTCAAGGTCTTGATTCAGTTGCAGCATCAAGCTAAAATGTTGAAGTAGAGTTGATATTTTTTAATAGTTCAACAAAGCAAGCAAAACTAAAGACGAGCAAAATTAAGAAATTAAACAGCAATATACAACTAGATTAAATTATCGCATAGGATATACAGTATATACTATATAATATCAAACAGTTTATTACTCTCACGACAGTAGCACAGCCCAGCATACCAAATATGTACAAGGGAAACAGTATTTATCAATCATCAGTGTTTGATGCAAGTAAAAATTACAAATTAATAAATAAAAAATCAAATAAAAACATTTCTGTGTGTACACACTACCAGAACATTTTTTTAATGAAAATGAGATTAACAATTATCTTTTTCAAGAAAACAAAAGGCCAATAATCTTGAGACAAGGTGGAATCTTAAAAATATGAGAACTGAGTACACAAGTTTTACATACTTTCGGCGAGCTCCACCAGGACGACTAGGTTCGAGCTTAATGCGTTTACCAGCTATGTCACTCCTATTTAAGGACTTAAGAGCAGCTTCTGCGGCTCGGACATCATAAAATTCAATGAACTTATGGTGCCTCTTGTGTGGAGTTTCCCTTATCTGCTCTTAATAAATACCAACATTGTAGAGATGTCATCTATAATTTGGTTTGAGAGAGAAAGAGAGAACTAAAGTAATTAAACAGGAATGGAACAATTAAAAAGGCTGTAAATTACCTCTTTAACCTCACCATAAGCCCCAAAAATATGACGGAGGTCTTCATTTGAAACAGACGGATCCAGATTAAAGACTACCAAGGTTCCTTGATTCATATCCTTGTCTGATGGATTATCCTAGCATGATACAAGAAAAAGTATTGAGACTACATTCACATCTACAGACTACAGGAACAAGATACAAGAAGATATTAGTTTTCTACCTTTGGAATTGAGAAGTGAATGTCAAGCTTCCGCCGCCTTAGTGGTTTGTTTTGTAATGCGCGCATAGCAGTTCGAGCGGCACGAATATCATAATAAGATATCATCACAAAACCCCTATGCTTACATGCAGTGTAAAGAGTTCTGATATCACCATATTGCTATAAAAGAGCATGAAAGAATCAGGATCAACTAGGAGTTTCTCCAGACTAAAATGGAAACCAATGATTAAATGTTAAATAATATAGTACAGAATCAGCATAGTGCAGCAGATAATACTATCCTCTATCCAAACAGATGACAACGTAGGGCTGGCTCTGGAACCACTGCCCATGTGCCAAATGTTCTTACAGTAAAAATCCATGTCATTGCATGAGATTAAGATATAAATGATCACGCAATAGAATGTCATGCAAAGATAAAATTCAAAGAAGCTAAGAAGTTAGAGATCCAATAAAAATAGGTTACAATAAAACTTGATGGTGAAACACAATGTAGTACAATAACTGGTTTCATATGACTCCAGTATCTCCTGAGATAAGTCACCTAGTTGCATGTTATGCTCTCCTTGGCGATACCCAATCAAGAAGCATTTTGTGCTTGGAAATTTTTCAACAAGAAATCAATGCAAACAAAGACAAGACGGGTTAAAGTTTCATTTTTCTTTCCTTTTGTATACAAATCCCACACAACTTAAGAGACAAAAACCATATGGAAACATAATTAAGCAGTATAACTATTGTTTCAAGCTGATCAAAAAAAAAAAAAACAATTGTTTCAACTACATTATATAACCAGATATGATTAAGATTAAATTATAGAAGAAAATTGAGGACTTTATATTTCAATGCCAAGTTTCATCATCTATAAATCATTAATCTTGAACCTAAACAGCAACAATACAACAAAATAGGTCAAATAAACAAGGATATTACCAGTAAATAGCAATAAAGGTTAAATAAACTGACTTACCTCAAAAAGAGCTCTCAGTTCTGTGTCCTCAACATTGCTATTGATATTCCGAACAAATAATGTTCTGGAAGGATGCTCTCCATATGGATGTTCTCCAGCGACAGTTCCACCACCATTTGCAAGACCAAACTGTGGCATACCATTCCCAACTACACCATCAGATAAACTTATCTTTGACATACCCAAGCTCAGGCTCTCGTGAAGATCACTTTCCAGTTCCATACCACCGCCACTTCCAAAAAGATCATAATCTTCCAAGTCATCCAGAGAGCCAGGCAACCCAGTTAAGTCAAAATCATCCATTATGCCTGCTAAAAGCTCATCCTCATCATCAGGAAGCAAGCTTCCGATTGCATGTGTTTCAACATCTCCAAGTAAATCAGTTCCCTCCACATCTTGTCTGAGCTTATTTAAGTCAGCTGATGCATCGTCGACAGATTGATAGCCATGTTCTGTATCATTTAAGTTCACTGCATGTTCACAAACATAGGTAAGTATTCCCATTATAGATACGAACGATTCAATATTGATCAAATGCAAACACATACACTTTTCATGTGGTAGAACAGGCAATGAACTTGAAAAAAGGGTAGCATCACTTGAGGCATGGTAAGAATCGGATCCAGATGAAGTCCCCCATGGACCACTTCCCACTCCTCTACGGATAGTAAATGGTGGAATCACGAAAGGACCTACAACGCATTATCATGTGAACAACTGAACATCCATTCAAAAAACTTATCTAATTTAGTTTTTCTATGACATGATACAGGACTTTGAAAATAAATCACCTGACAATGGACGGTCAGACTGCTTCATATCATCACCTTTCTGCTAACAATAAGAGTAAAGTAAATAAGGCTTTAATTCCACGCAAACAAAGAGACCAAGAGATAAATACTAGGGAGGTGAAAGTAATAAACTGCAGTGCCACTACTTATAACTTAAAGCATATGGAAATCTAAAAGATCTAAATAATTAGTAAGTTACGATGAGACTTCAAAAGTTGTTCACACTGGTTCACTTCAATTTTCATAAATAATCCATATTATACTAAACTCAAAACAAATAAAAAAACTCAATAACTATTAAAGAAGTCCATCAATAAATTTAATGGTCAAGAAAGTAAAGGAACTCAGAACAGAACCTATTACAACTCGATTTAACTAATTTCAATAATGATATTGTCTAAAAAGGTATTTATTATAAATAACCATCAGCAAAATCAATACAACAAACATAGCCAGAATGTCAGCCATATAAAAGGGTCTGTTCTTTCTCACCACTGAATTTAGATGACGGCTATCTACAAAAGATTTAAAACTCAAATTCAAAAAGAGAAACGTTTAAATAAACATGCTTTTGACACCATGGCATATAAGGTTATTATTAGAATTAGTATCCACACCTTACATTATAAGTAAGTTTTGAATCCATCAGTAGCTGAAGCAAACAAAAAGCAGAAATTGGTATTGGATCTTGAAAATGGATTGCAGAAATGCACAGTAGATGAAAAAAGACTATTACTTTAAAAACATTGTCAGCTAAAAACAGTTGGGAGTGAGACATATATAATTTGGATTAGTGCATGTCTCCCAGGAAATAGGCATTACAGTCACAGATACAGTAACCCCAGCTCAAAACCCAACAATAAGACCCATCAATGCTTCCACAATAAGTCCCAAATACAATAGCTTACAATAAAAAATAGAGAAAAATCAGAGAACCCTTTCAACAAAACTGAAATCCAACAGGTACCCAAATTCACCAAACAACAAATAACAATAAAATAAACAATTTTGAGCTTGCCCAGAATACAAAAACGTGAAACAATAAATACCCATCAATGAGAAGGCAATAACAACAAGCATCAACACCAACACTGCATAAATAAAAATGATTTCTTTAACAAAAACAGGAACCAATAGTGAAAGCGAGAGAGAATGAGAAATTACCCAGAAGAGGAAAAGCCCTAGAGAGCGAAGAGAAGTGAAGCCCAATTTCAGAGTTGTGGACAAAGTGAATCAAAAACAAACGATCCCAGAATAGAGAGAGAGAGAGAGAGAGACGTGAGGTGAGAGAATTGCTGCAAATTTAATGTTCAGTGAGAAACCTTTTTTTCTCAGTGGTAGTGACTGGTTTTTTTCTCTTTCTAGAGAGAGAAAGTAATTGGAGAAGATGATTGGAGGAGAGAGAGGAGTGAGAATGATTGAGAGAGAGAGAGTTTATGTATTGTGTATTTGTATTTGTGGATTTAAGTGTATTTAAATGTGTTTTGGTGTCCGGTGAGCACTTTCTTGTTACCTTAGTTATGCTCTCATTTCTCATGTAACTCACTTTAAAAAATTGTTTATTTATTTATTTATTATTTGGATAAAATTAGTGGTTTATATTCTTATCCATTAGTTTTTAAATCTAGGGCTAAAGCTAAACACCCCCCAATTCTTTAAATTTTGTCTTTTATGTTTTATCTCTCTTTCCTTTGTGCAATAGTCCCTCTACTTCTAATTAATTCAAAATTATTACACATGGTTTATATTAAATTCTTATAATTTTTTTTATCAGCAAGCGTATCAACACGAAGACTTGAAATTGAGACGTTGAGGGATCAAGTGAAATCAACTACTTAACATACTGAGGGTTTGTATTAAATTCTTATCATAGAATGGATAACTAATTATACAAAAACATCTCATAATATTATCCATAGATACATAAATGTCTTAGATTTTCGTAATTATAAAGTACCTTGAACTTTACGCACCAACTTCTATCAAAACTCGTGAAATGTATGTTCTATTTCATTCTGTGACAAATGCTTGACACTTTTGTTTAACAAAAGCGTATTCTACTCTAAATTTACTTTTCATTTCATAGTCGGCCAAGATTCAACTATTATACTCGAAAATATGGGTTGACCTCACTGAGGATTGATCGTCATGTCTAAAAACATAGGTTAGCTCCGTTAAGTTTTGACTGTCTTGCCCGGAAGCATGGGCCAACACTGGCGAGGTTTGCCCGTCCTGCCCAA
>JAYMSZ010000704.1:0-17751 GCA_036897665.1 Pelargonium citronellum
CGCCCCAAGTAGTGGAAGGTTCGGGTTCTTCGGGCTCCGTTGACGACGACTCGGGGACGATGGACCAGAGACATGGGACTAATCGATTGTTGTAGTGTTGATGGAAAATGAGATCATGCATGAAATGGAAGTTAATTTATATATGGAGAAAAAAGGGATGGCTTTGGTGTGTTGGGAAAATGATTCCTTGTTTTGGTTTGCTCTGTTTTGATTGCTTTTCTTCATGATCTTGCTTTCCTGTAAAAATGGCAAACGAGGAAGGCAGAGATGGAAGATAATATGGTTTTTGGTTTCTTGTGACGTAAATTTGAATATTGGCATATACTATAGTTTATCGTTCAATTCTCGTCAGTTAAAATAAACGGAAAAATGTCAACCCGAACGAGATGATATGGTTGTTTCGATGAAAGTTACATAAATAATGTTTCATGCAGATAACCATATCATCCCGTTCCATTCGGTTTGTAAGCTTGGTATAAATAAGGAGAGATTCATTTTCCCAAAAGAATCTTGAACATTCTCTTAAGATCAATACAAGGAAAAGCACCAAGAATGGTGTGAAAACTGGATTGATCTTCAACAAGATAGATCCGTTCATAAACTACTATTATGTCACCTCAACGAAAGAAGATCATGAAACGAAAATCATTACTCGAGTTCAGTCGAAGACTTTCAATTCCATGTAGTCTTCACCCGAAAAATGCGAATCCAGCATAGTGTTTGTCTCCAGCTTCCCATCCTTGTCCAAGAATATTTGGATGCATCAATTCATTTTACAAAACACTAATTCTTGCATCACGTAACCACAATCTTCAAACTTCTTCCGTTTTGCTTCAATTATTTTACTAACATCACCCGCTGCATCAAGATTCCCTTCCGTTTTGTCCTCGTTGCTGGTATAAGCCAAAGCGTCTTCTTGATCAACACAATAAATATACTTATAAGAAGAAAAAAAAGTACTGTAAGACTACATGTTAAAACACTGAGCTAGCTCTTGAAAAACAAGAATATTGTCTGCAGACACAAACTGTTGAATCTGGGGAGAACTAGGATATCACCAAAACATAACAATGCATGGCATGGCCATTCAAAAATGTGCCAAAACACTTTTGTAGTAGCCAATGAACAAGACATAAGAACAACAACCTAAAATATCAAAACAAGAATCCTTGAAAAGGAAAGGGCCATGAATACAAATAGAAAGTAACAAAAGGTGAACACATGATCTTTTACAAAACTTCAAGTTTGGTTGAACCTTTGTGCATATAAATTCTTCAAATTAAGTAATGGATAACCGTGGAGATTTTGACACACCATCAATTAACACTCATCCAGACCCGATTCGAATGTGTTTTGGAATTGACTCTCAGACTTCATGCTCCTTCTCTAATTAGGTTTGAAAATAGTAATGTTATGAGATCAAAGTGATCACCAGTAAGATACAGTAAAATATATATAATATAGAGAATTCATTGAGTTGGTCAGAGAGATAGAAAATACCTAATAAGAGCCTGAGTGCAGCAGCACACCAAATCACTACCCGCAATCTATATCTCTTTCATCAAAGTACGGACACAAACACCTATACAGTAACCTTCAGTTACACACCCCTAAAAGTGTTTAAAAAATGGTTTTTTTTTTTTTAAGAGGAAATTGTGGATACCATTGCAAATTAGTCACTTGAAGGATGTGTTCTTAACTTTTTTTTTGGAAACAAATGGTTCCGGGTCTTGAAGGTGAACTTGTTGCTTGCATAAGTTAGCATAGCCTTATAATGAAGACAACGAATGTGATTTTAAGACGTTGTCTAAAGTGTGAGAGTGAGAATATCAACCGAAAAGTATGGGCACTAGAGCGAGTTCTAAAATGAGAATGTAGGCATATCGACTCAAGTTGTGGATCCATCCTCTTACCAAAGAGATAGATATTTATACTCACAAATATTTCCGTCACCTGTCACTGTGTGGTTGATTATTGTGGTCGCTTTAGGATCCACTCGAGAGTTGAGTTCTAGGTAATTTGGTGAGCTTCGAACAAACTTGAGAGCTCCCACTAGCCTTTAGAGCGTCGCGGAGATTATCAAAACTCTTAGGAACTTCTACTACTTCGAGTAGCATCACGTTGTCCAAGTAGAACGAGATATCATGGTGGTGGCTAGGTGAGACAAGAATCTTTAGAGGTGACTCGGTGAGGCGGGGACTTCAGAAATGTTTTGTAGAGACTAAGTACTACTGTTCGAGGTGAGGGGATAAACTCTCCTTATTCCCTCTATGCGGGCTTAGTTCTTCAATACAAGTGGTGCTTGGACGGAGGTGCGACAAACGATCAGAAGGCAAGGAGCGCAAATGCCCAATTCAATCTGACACCAATAATGTGGCTGGGGAACAAGGATGCGAAATGAAAGCGAGGACAAGCCTCGTTTCACAGCAACGATGAAGAACTTCATTCTCATGATAAGAAAGTGCCAACCGTGACTGATCGCGGATACATGTTGAAAACTTTATGGGAAAAAAATCACATATTAATTGGGTACATAACCATTGGGGTTAGAAGGTAAATTCACAATTTGAGTTTGATAACATAGAAGACCTATAGATGAACTAATGAACTACAGATGAATGGTTAGGTGCGCCGCCAAGTAGACAACCGGTTGGACCCACCCACATTCACTAATGACCCGACTCATCTACGGACGGCCGGGTCGACTCGACCAACTCACCGATTCGACTCACCTGGTCAACAAAACCCCCCTCCATTTCGGATTGCGTTGTGTCGCCTACTCGCCATTGCTCCATCCCTCCTACAAAACCCTCATTGCTCCCATTTCTCCAATCTCTCTCACTTTCTCTCTCTAAAAATCTCCCCAGAGAGAGAAACAAAACCCATGAGCCTCGTCTGAGGATTTTCTCGGCAACCAAACAGGCACCTACCGGAAAAAAAAGATAACTTTTTTGAAAAATGGCTCACGCATTCTTCCAGGCGTCACAAGCGATGATGCCCATCAACTCCCAGACCCACCACCCGTCGTGCCAGACTCTGGGTCCGATAATTCTTGCCGTCCGTCCGGTTTCTCGGAAGTTCCGGCGAGTTACAGTGAAAAAGTGCTCGGCTTCTTTGTCTTCTCCTTCGCCGGTGTCCGGTGACAACTCTTTGTCTTCTCTGGAGCGGTGTTTGCTGGCATCGGAGGCGCCGCCGGATTCTTTTGTGTCGGCTTCGTCGTCTGGGTCTTCGCGGGGGGGGGCGGTTATGAAAGGAGGGAAGGAGTTCGGTGCATATGGTGCGGTTACTTTGGAGAAGGGGAAGCTGGATTTGACTCAGAAGAAAACGACCCAGTCCGGTCCTGAGGTTAGTTTTTGGTTTCTTTTGGCCAAGAAATTTGATTCTGGTTTTCTTCAAATTTGCTGTTTGGTTGCTTGGAAAGTGGAAATGTGAAAAAGAATTTAAATTTGGACTAAATTTGGTTGCAATTCTGAATTTGATTGTAAATGAAGTTAATGACCTGATGTTCAGTGAGTTGAGGAAAAATTGTGTTCTTTAGCATCATATTGGTGATTTGTTAGTTTCTTTTTCTTTTTTACCTTGTTAAGTTTGTGCTCAAAGGTTTTAGCTCAAGGATGGTGGACAAGTTTATTGTTTGAACTCTGGTTAGCAAATTATGAAATGACTTCAACATTTTGAGAGAAAACTCTGAGGAAGTGGATTTATTATTCTTTGGAGGATTGGAGAAGGGTGTCAAGGGATCTGGAATGATTCACTAGAGAATATCTGTAATGGCTTTTAGTTACTCAGTAGATTCGTTGGTGCCTTTTCTTGATTGTTTTCTCACTTGGAAGAAATGCTTAATGCTCAATTAAATTATGGACAAATTGATTATTTAATTTTTTCATGATGAATACTATGCTTTGGAATCTGTTTGCGCATGTTTCGGGATCTAGTTGATAAATGCTAGTAGTAGTAGCTGTACAGTGTACACAAGTAAGCTCTTGGTGTGTGTCGCTATGACTCACGTAAGTGTTAAACTATACAAAGACAAAGACTGGTGGATATAGTTGAGATATGCTAGTAGCTGTCCACAAATTAGCTCTTGACACGTGTTGCAATGACTCATATAAGTGTTTGATTATTCAAAGAGCGGAACTATTTGGAAAAGCTGATCCATGGACAGCTTACGACTATCAATAGTAGTTTTCAATATCCTTTTTAATCAAATTCTTATGCAGTTCAAAGCTTAACTGGTGCAGATTACTTTGTTAATGAATATTTGGATCTTACACTTTTATTTGGTTAAAAATAATGTAACCGAGCAGAGATTCATAAATACAAGTTCCAATTCAAAGGCTGCTGAATGCTGATATGGAAACTATTTCTGTAAATTTTCTGGTTGTTTCAGAAACTGGTCAAACTGTAGGCATTAGTTTGTCATACAAGTTCCAATAATACTTTTGTAATTACAGCTTTCAACCGGCGGAGGTGGAGGTAATATTGGAAAGAAGATCAGTCATGGTGGTGGTGATGGAGGTGATGATGATGGTGACGATGACGATTACTACGATGATTTTGATGATGGCGATGAGGGAGATGAGGGTGGCCTCTTTCGGAAACGTTTATTTCTTGAAGAGGTTTGAAATAACATATTTGCACATACGGGCATTAATGCCATTATCTTGTTTCTATAAACATTTATACTTTTTGAATTTTTTTTTTTTAGTTTGATCTTCCACTATCATGACCATTGTTTGTGATTCTTTCCAGCTTTTCGATCGAAAATTTGTAGATTCAGTGTTGTATGAATGGCAGAAAACGATCATAGATTTGCCAGCAGGTTTCCGGCAAGCTTATGAAATGGTATGCTTGTATTGTTGTTTTTATGCACTTCATTTCTAGAAAGGCTTCTAGATACTGACTGGAATACTTCCTTCAGGGTTTGGTCAGTTCAGCTCAAATGGTAAGATACCTGGCTATCAATGCTAGGCCGACTGCTACTAGATTACTTTCCAGAGCGCTTCCTCAAGGAATATCTAGAGCATTTATTGGCAGGGAATTTTGGGAACCTGCTCTATTAAATGTTCACTCTATTTTATTTCTATACTAAAATTAAATGGTGGTATATCTTGAAAATTCTTGTAAATCATTTCTTTCCTCTGGATTCTTGCTGTTCATTGAACAAAAGTAATTCAACTTTCTACTTCTAACTTCACTAGTCTGGGCCAATGTTACATGGAAACTCTAACAGGAAAGTGAAAAACAGTCAAAACTCAATCATAAGATAAGTAATAACTTTAAACATCCCTTTTAGAGTGTTTTTGTTTTCATTTGTGAGAAGTGAGATAGTAATCCCCATTGTTTGAGGCATTGGATTGTTGGAAGAAATATTGAATTCCCAAATGGCTGGGGTCAAATGTTTGTTTGTTTTGAAGCTCTAAGACCATGAAAACATGCTTCTTAGATTTGGGAAATTTAATGAAGCTCATCGAGACCATTATATAATTTTTATCAAAGATGTGATATGATTTTTATTTTTTTAAAGTGATGAAACTTCAAAGTCTAAATCCTAACTGTTGGTCAGCCTGCTAGTATATATTGTGAAGGTACACGAGTAAAGCAATGGATAGCCGGTACTTGAATGTATATCTGGAAGAGTTATTGTTGTCTGCCACTACAATGCAATCCATTCATATTTGATTTTCAGCTGCCACCCCTCCCAGTATCAAATACTGGCATCCTGCTGAAACTAGAATTGAATGACATACGTGGTGATTTTGTGCTTACTCATTTTCTTGTTTCGTGTTTGTTTGTTTTACCTAGGATGATTGCAGATCCCACCTTCCTGTATAAGCTTCTTCTAGAACAGGCTGCTACAATTGGATGTTCTTTGTGGTGGGAGGTGAAGACCCGCAAGGACAGGTGCTTATTTCTTCTATCGTAAAAGGAACTAAAAGTGATTATGATGATTTGATTTGACGTTTGACCTGATGGATTATTGTTTTTCTGTGACTATAGAATAAAGCAGGAATGGGATCTTGCTCTCATTAATGTGCTCACTGTTACTGCGTGCAATGCATTTGCTGTTTGGTCACTAGCACCTTGTCGGTCTTATGGAAACACATTTCGCTTTGATTTGCAAAATACATTGCAGAAGCTTCCGAACAACATGTTTGAAAAGAGTTACCCATTAAGAGAATTTGACACGCAGAAGAGAATTCAGTCTTTTATTTACAAAACTGCAGAGTTTTGTATGGCTGGTTTAGCAGCTGGAGCAGTTCAGGGTGGTCTGACTGATCTTCTGGCCAGTAGAAAGAAAGAAAGGTAATCAAGCTTCGTAATTGAAATGTTTCTGGTCATTGGTCACCTCAGCCTGAACTAAACACTGTTGGGCACTTGTTCTGTCAATTGGTTTGCAGGGTATCCGTGACGACCCCAACTGTGAGCAGTAATGCGCTTGGATATGGTTCTTTCCTAGGTTTCTATGCCAACCTCCGCTATCAGCTTTTATGTGGAGTTGATAGAGCAATAATGAATCATTTTGATGTGATAGGAGTGGGACTGTTTTTCAGCACGGCTTTAAGGTTGGCTCCCTTCTCATCTGAAATAGTTATTGACATAAATATTTAAGTTGTGCCGGATGATTCTTATTCTCTTGAATAGTTTAAAATTTGGATCTTGTTTAACTTTGTTGGGGGATATGAGAAGTCATATACAATATCCACGGTATTTACCTTTTAAGTTTGAACTAGGTTAAGCATAATCCTCTCTTTATGGTTGCGCCTTTTCTTCTATGGAGAGTTTTTTGTTATTGGTTTTGACTGTCCCATGATTTGGGAAGTAAAGTTACATATCTGAGAGAGCTATCATTTTGACAATCCTAACGTGGTGGCAAACTTGTGTTTTCTTATTGTTTAAACTTATGTGTGTATAGAGAAGAGAACTATTATTTGAGTTTTAAGGTCTCTGCTATGGTATAACTTTTGTTCTTGATCGGATGCAGGGTTTTGAATGTTCAGTTAGGAGAAAAATCAAGGCTAGCTTGGCTAGGGATTGAGGCAGATCCTATGTATCAGTCGGGTGACCTATTAAAGGCAGCATATGCCCAGAAATCCGAGGCTAATAATTCTGAGTCTTCATCAAAGTGGTTTATTTCAAAGAATTCAGTGGTGTCCGGGCTTGGGCGTCTTGGCCTCGGACAAGGCAGCACTGACAAAGCTGCTGCTGATGGGGAAGCACCAGCTCCGAAGCCAAGGAGAAAGAGGATTGTCCGGAAGAAGGTGGCTACAAGTTCAGCATAGTTTAGTACAATCCGATAGGCATTACACTTCCAATTTTGCTGCCAGGGGACTGAGACACACAACACAAACTCTGAGCTCGTAGAAAGTAAGATCCGCTTGGAGGCAGCGAGTGCAACACTAACTGTTTCCTGCTTCGGGCTGCTTCACTTTAGCTATAGCGTAGCTGGGGTTTTCTGAACCACAACTGTATTATACTTGGTAATATTCGGGAGAGAATTTGGTTATTCGTTTCTCCATTTCTTTTGTTACATTTTTTTTGTTGGCGAGGAAAAACCCGTTTCTCAGATTGAACTTCAGTTTCAAAACTTTACGAATAAATCACAAGTTTATTTTTGAGCTCAAATATATGGAAGGTGATTCGTGCGAGTGTGTTTCATGGGCATTTCTTTTACCTATGAATGTAAAGAGGAAACACTTTAGCTGGTAAAAAAAGAAAGATGAACAAGTAGAATAAGAGAAAAAGTTGATGAGATTGTGAGAGCAAAGAATCAGATGATATGTGCAAGCAAGGAAGCATTTTTGAAGTGTTACTCTATAGTAGATTCACTCCTCTCTTACACGTATTCTCTTTCTTTAACTCCACTCATAAATGCCACCATACATGCTTCACTCCAAATTCACAACTCTCATACAGAAGAGGAAGAGACTGAGACCGAGATGGCTCACCATCATGTTCATGCTCTCTTCCTCTCCTTCATCTTCTTAGCATTATCAGGTGATAAACATTTTCACCATTCAACAAGTTTGGTTTGTTTGTTTGTTTTTACATTTGTACTCATACATTTCTTGCTTGTGTTCTTGTGCAGTGGCAACATTATCAGAGGGTACAAAATCATTTACTATAGTCAACAAATGCAAGGAGACTGTATGGCCTGGGATTACACATGGTGAAAACTTCAACGGCAGCGGTTTCACCCTAAAACCCGGGCAATCTGCAGTCTACACTGCTCCAGGTAACTGGAGTGGCCGGATATGGGGTCGCACGGGCTGTAGTTTTGACCAAAATGGGAACGGTACCTGTAATACAGGAAGCTGTGGCACGTTAATGAACTGTACAGAGCCAGGTACCCCGCCGGCTACAATTGCTGAGTTTACACTTGGAGACCCTGATTTCTATGATGTTAGCCTTGTAGATGGGTTCAACTTACCTATTGTTATCGCCACTGTCAACGGGAAAGGAAATTGCAGCATTGCTGGCTGTGATGGAGACTTGAGGCAGACCTGCCTGTCGGAGCTCGCTGTTAAGTCCAATGACAAGGTTGTTGCCTGCCGGAGCGCTTGCGACGTGTTCAACACCGATGAGTATTGTTGTAGAGGAACGTTTGGCAATCCTACGACATGTGTACCCACAAACTATTCAATGAGTTTCAAGAAAGTGTGTCCTGCAGCATACAGCTATGCATATGATGACCCTTCCAGTGTTCTAACATGCTCTGGGCCGGACTACATAGTTACATTCTGCGCAACAAGGTAAGCTCACAATTCTTATTCTCATAACGTAAAAAGAACGAAAAAACAAGTAAAAAGTGCATCAAGGCAGAGAAGTAATAAGATGCATATGGATATCTATATGATCATTCAATGACAATTTGAGTAAATATGTGTGAAGGACGTGTTTTGTATGTTTCACTTTTTTTCCTACACTACAACCTAAGCAGTTGATATTTGATCCAGGAACCAAACAGTGTGCTCGTACCATGACAACAAGCTTGTCTGTAGTGGAGCAGGAGGCCTAAAAGCTGTCTCGATCTCCCAAATATGGTGGATCTTGATACTCGCATTTTCCTTGATGGTTAATCTATTAGTGAAGTTTTAATATACATCATGTACATATGTCAACCCTATTTTTGAACTTCCTTCAATACATTTTTTCATTGTCCCTCTTTTTTTTGTATTTTAAGTTGGTCCTGAGTCTGTATCATGTAAGTTACCATCTTAATACACTCTATCTCAGCTAAATGGACAATGAACTAGGACATCTTTTATCACGAGGAAATGAACCTCCCGAACAATCTGCCTAGAGCATAAATCATTTAGATGCAACGGTAAAAATGAAAATACAAACCAGCTGTGAAGCCTAAACTATTCCCTCTTTTTGAGGACTACTCAAAAGCTACACTACTCATGCTTGTGCTAATATCCAGAATCCATGTTTTCAAATCAGAATTCAAATCCCTCCCTGTCAGTAAATTCGACTACTTTCCATGGTAAACCTAAGCAACTGTTAAAGCCCTAAAAGAAAAAAGTTGCTTACAGAAATGGTTCTACTTTATATCAGACAGACCTATTCATTCACAGAACCCATGTTGGTACATATAGTGCAAACAAAATCCCAAATTCCTTACATGTATCTCCATATTTGTTTAAAATAAGTAAATAATAGCAGCTTACCTTAGATAACATGAACAGAGGATAATCTTGTGCAATACATCGACCTGTCAAAGTTAGGAAATTCAATAATGTAGAAATCAAAATGGACAAAAAAACAAAAAAACTCAAGGATATAGTCCGAAGGTTTTACCTGCCTAAACAAACCTGATCACTGAGATGTTATTTGAAGAAAGTCTTTGCATATCTGCTTCCTTAAAAATCCTTTAGACTGCTTGATATTGTAATGGATAATGAACTGCAAATAAAAAATTCTTTTTTCTTTCATGGGATATGAGTGTCAAGAATGAAAGAAACTTGGTCAATAACTAAGATAACAACAAAATTCTCGTAGACGAATAGAGTTTATTACAGTTACTATATTTCAATTTACATTCAAGAGAAATGGACTGAAATCAATTCTCTTGATCTTCAACAAGGATAAGACCAAAACTTCTTGCTAAAGAACTACCCTATAAGTAGATGTATCTCTATTTATCTCGACTTGCCACCATTCTGACTTCTTTCTGATTTTGCTTGACTGTTACTTTTCTTTCCTTTATTTGATGATTTGGAATCTTCACTTTCAAACGGTAATACAATTACACGCGTTGCAGGCACTGTATCCCAACGCTCCTTCAATAAAGTCCTGAACCTTATAACCATTTCCCTTCGGAATTCGAGTTCTCGCGTGAATAGATCAAATATGAGAAAAGCAAGAATGTATTTGAAAGGAACTATGAGGAGAATGGTTGCAGAAGCTAACAAGACCATTGCAACCTCTGTGGTCACCTGAAAAGAGTTTAAAACAACATTGAATTGTTACACAGCAGAACAACAAGTAACCATTTAAAACATTGAAGTTCATGTATATACACTGGCCGTTTTTGACAACTCATACCTGAGGCTGACCAGAAAGGAGAATGGTACGTATTTTTAACAGGTTCACATTCAGATTCTGGAGAATATTTTCCACATCACGCATTGCTTCCTTGAGGGCTATAATCTTTTGAATTGTATTTGAAGGTGGCTGATCGCGGATAGTTACTTTCCCAAATGATCTTCCCAGACGACCTTGCTCCTTAAGCCCCTTCAATGTTAGCATGCTGGTTGCCAAAAAGATCATTGTTGCGGGGAGCACATATGACATCAAGTTCCTGATAAAGAGAAAAAATTGGTTTAGGTTACAATCCTAGAGTTGCAAATCTTATTAAGGCTCCAATCTTTTCAGGGAAAATGAATACCCAAGGAAAATCAGTCAACAAAAATATCTACCTGAACACAATTGTATATGCAACGGCAAGAAAAGAGATAGTAAAGTGCGGTTTTTCCCAGCGTCTAAGCCTTTCAAAATTCTTCCCCATTATGGCCAGTGGAAGCATCAGTTCCTGATTAGAAGAAAATGCCAAAAGCTGAATAAGATATTGCCAGTAGTAATACAGAGTACAGCTCAAAGCAATTTATAGCATGTGTAGGTATATGTACACAACATTTACTTCAACTTTACAATGTCAAAAGGCCAAACAGTAGCATGGGAGCAACATTACAAATCACCCAATAAAAAAGGTGAAACAGCACAATCCTTAATTCCTATAATCACAATCTCACTAGTATTTCTGCAATGCAATGATATAGATTGGTATACTTAATCTTTTTTTAGGCTGAAAAAAAATTGTTAATACTAAGCTTTAAAAAATGATGGGTAACAAGACATTTTGTTCCTAAATGTTAGTGTTTTTATCTTTTTAAATGAACCTTAAATGTAAATCAGTACATTTATTCAAAAGTTTGAAGTCATTATGGTTTCCTTGTGTACCAAACCTTTTACCCTGTAATGGAAGTTGATTTTGCATACAGAACCATACCATGAATTTTCTGCACTCGATATATCAAGTAAATTCTAAACTTATGAGTAAAAAGGAGATATAAATAATAAAAGGAAATGTTATCTGACCTTGAAAAGGTCAATGTTACTAGGTATCCCTTCAAGTGTTGCAGCATCGATGGTGGCTTGAGTTTTTTGGACCACATGGTACCTTTGTTTGCATTCTGCTGCCGCCCTTTCTACAAGAGTCATATCAGCTACAACAAGATTCTTACTCAAGACTAACCCTTGCTTTAATGAAGAGTTCTTCCAGAAAGCAATGGAAGCATTAGTGGCCCAAGATGAAGATCTCATCCACTTCCGCAAGTAAATACTTCCATCTATGTCGAACGCATGATTACCACTTTCGACTACCTCATCAGAAGATCTTTCTACTAGGGCCGGTTGGAGGGTCGCCTCTTTGAGACTTGTTACCAAAGATCCACCCCAGTAATTCAAAGCTAAAGTTTGATAAACAATCTCGCCATAGGGTGCATTTTGCAAATACGAGAAATGAACAAGTTTGGTCGGGTCATCTAATAATTTCCGCATAGACTGAAGGGCGTGAAGTCTAGATATACTATTAATGGCGTTGATGGTAGCTCTTTCCTTCCCTTTGTGAGCACCATAGACATAATTAAGTGACTGATCAGTATCCTCGGGTCCATACTCATTTATGAACTTGTGTAAAGCAATAACCTCACTGATAAAAGCATGCCAGACATCCCGTCTCATTTCTCCTCCCAAGTCCACAAATTCTAGCAACCATGTGTCTGATCTGGACACAAAATGTACATTTGTAAATTGTAAAAGTATACAGAAATGAGTAGATTTCAAATACAAAAGTTTACTTCTCAACTATGTAAATCAGAACAATAACTGACTGTGCCTAGTGATTTTTCATAAGCCATACGTTGGACTAGAGTGCACATTTGGACTCGATTTGAAACCTCTGTTTCATTGCTGAAGCTTTCAATTCAACATTAAAGAAGGAAAAAAATAGAGAACAAAAAAAAAAAAGAAAAAAAAAAAGAACTAGGTAGAGAAACTGAAAAAAATTTCCAGCTGATACCATAACAGGCAACCAGGATATTTCATCACCCATATAAGAACGCATGGGCACATTGAAAGATATCTTAGTCATGAAAGGCAGTTATATAAAATGACACTGGTTGAGGATACTTTACTCACCCGGGACCAGTGCAAACGGACACACCAGAGTCAAAAAGAGCAGAACCGAAAGGCCCGACCTTTGCTTTCTCTGCCCGTGATCCAGGTGTTGTAAGGTCCAACCTTATAGCATCTTTCTGTTCCCCTAGACCAACTGCCTGAAAAATGGGTCTGACTAGATAAATACTTAAAAGAGAACAGAACAGAAGTAAACTACATTCTCTTACGACAACTTACAGTAAAATTACAGCAACTGTGGCAACCATGAATTAACAAAAATGCAAGCAAGAAATGAAGTACTTACTAATTTTGGAAAAATAACAAAACTACAAAAGCATGCTACTATATCTGGTCCTCGGAAAATTTCGGGTAAAAAGACACAACTTATGTTTTCATAAACAGGAAGTCTCTTTAGGCTAGATTAAACATAGCAAAACTTCAGATGACATAACTAAGCAGGTAGAAATAATTAATACCTCAAAATAGAGTGCTTTGTCTGTTAAAGTTACTTTTCCTGGCCATGCCATGTTATTTTCCCATTTTAGAACAGGACGCTTCCGGCTAGAACCAGTACATAAGATTATCTCGTTGAGCAGCTTGGGATCACTAATCTGGTACGACTTCCGTACTTCATGCACTCTACACCAAAGCCAGTATGAAATAAGTTCAGGAACCAGTTTAAGAACTACCTAATCCTTGTACTGCTTCTCCACACTGATTAGGAGCGAAAACGTGAGTCCATTATAAAAATTTAATGTAGCCTGTTAAGTACTATTCCAACCAATATAGAAGCAATCGGACAAATTAATCATAGTTAAAATATTTTCAAGAGTTCATATATTTAGCAATTATCACATAGCAATACTTCAAAATTGTGTAACCTTATCTCCCTCATATAAAATGAACTGAGCTAAAGAACATATATTTGGTATTAGCTCCTTGTAATAGTGGTAGGCAATATCGATTCAGTAAATCCGATTGATTATGGAGATCCACAAGACATGAAAAAAGTTACCAAGGAAATAATGAAGCTCACTTGAGAAGTTCATCAACATAAGTCAGCCATGAGCTCAAAGAAACACCCCCTTGGTCACCAGCAAGAGCCCTAAATAGGTTATGCACTGTGGACCGATCAGCCACACCAGATACAGCCGGAGCAATGCGAACAAAAGCCTCCTCTCCGACAAGCTTCTTCTTCAAAGCCAACAAGAAGATAGATTACTTAACACCTCTTTCGTGAAATTTTAGTTTGACATTTTATTGAAATAAATAAAAACTTTCGATAAGACAAAGACGTTAAAAAATAAGCATCTTCCATACATATAATGAGAAATTCTTATTACAATGGTGCTATCATGTATGTAATAGCTTGGTGAGCATAATTACATCATCAATTATCAAATAATATCTAATTACCAAACATCAACAGGAAATTATTTAAACGGAAATATCTGCTTATTTTCCAATATCTATTACTCTTGGAGAAAATGGGTTTGTTAATTTAAAACGTCTAAGGTGGAAAGGTATTCCTGTATCCTAACCAGTAGAGTCTTCGACGGTATAAAATAGATAGCCTCTTGAGCAGAAACATATAAATATCTATCTTTTAGGGCTTTGTTTGGATATTAAAGTTACAGTGAACGTAAAACTTTAAGTAAACGATTCCTAAGATACGAACTAATTCACGAGCAATTTTACAGTTTACATCCTTTCACTTAGTCTTTTCTAAGTTATTAGCCATGTAGTTCATAAAATTTAGAGTGCTTTTAGAAGTAGTTTAAACAAATAAAATATCTGACTTTTGAACCTGAAGAGAAGCCTTCTGTGCATCATTGGTACGTGAATTGTTTTCTTCATCGTAAGGATTCTCCCATGCAAGCATTGTGATAAAAATTAGTCTCTGGAATGCAGGTTCCTACAAACAGACCAAGTTAGACCATTATATATAGCTCGTCTAAATGATAACTCTTAAAACTATTGTTCCTAAGAACTTTCCTTCAGAACACTAGTTAATATTTCTTACAAACCTTAAGGGAAGGATGGATATTAGAACTATCCCTTGACAAGAACCTAAAGCAGCAATACTCCACCAGGTTACGAGCATTGCTATACACATGTTCAGGAACTAGTGCTTTAAAAATTTTCTGCATTTTCCGTCCGGTCAATCCATTCAACCTGCATTTCTTATCTTTAAAAAGTCAAATCATTATTCCTTTATTAACTTGATACGAAGGTAAAACAAGGTAACACCCATCAATCCATTCATTACTTTCAAAATTTCATTTCATAATGTCTTACAAAAGCAACTTCTAGCCATCAATCCATTTTTTAAATTTAATAGCCACCCTTCCATAGATATCACACAGAACCTGTCAAGCATGTTAATTTTGATTTCAGGTCTCCAAGTAATCTGTTAATTTTATGTATCATATAGCAGCGTATAGTACATACACTTGCATTTATAATAATATGGTTAATAAAATAAAACACTCACTTCTACTGTTCTACCAAAAAATAAATATAAATAAAATTCACAAGTCCTATATATTGCTCAAACATGCATAACTTGAATGCGTAGCAAAACTATGTACTGAATCAAATAAAGCATTCTTGAAACATACTTGTCGAAGAAAATTTCTCTAACCAATTGAGGGAATAAAACGTACAACGATAGGGAAGCTGTACTAGCACCTAATATCTACTAAATATGATTATTTTTTGTCTATAATCTTACAAGCAGGTTTTTGATTGAGGTGATAAGAAGGCAATAACGTACCAACTATAAAATAACCAAATTCTGATATTTCCTCACCTGCTAAATTGTTCAATAGATACAATAGCAGATAAAGAGAGAACACCATTTGGCGTTCTACTCTCAATCGTCTGCTCAGCCAGATATATGTCCTCCATATCTTCATTATCAACAGAATTTACAGGATTAATTCTCCCACGAGGACTAGTTTTTACAAGCGGGGAAGTCACCTCATTCAAGAAATTCTGGGTCTTCGATAACCATATACTAAACTTCTCCTGTACTGCATCTGTCAAGAGAGAAAAAAGAGGCAAAAACTGAACTTGCTAAGCTAGAACAAAAAAAAACATCATGTAAAAGTGTCTTAAAACACAGCTACACAAGGTCAGCCTATAACAATTGTTTCTTCGCAAGTACCTTCAGAATATCAAGACTCGACCGAACAAGATCATTAAGCTTATTCGTATACAAGGTTGAGTTGGAAACCAAAGCCATCACAATCTTACCTTTTAGGTATGGGTCCTCAATTCTGTGTTTGCATTTATTAACTTCACCAAATTAATGTATTTTCAAATTCCTCATCAACTATAGCTTCTTTTGAGGCATGCAAGAAAACATCTTTGTAATCAATTGTAAAGAGCTACAACAGCAGCTCACAAAAGACTGAACTTTTAAGCAACCAATATAACAAATCAACAAGTAAAGAAGCTTGTGATTCAAAATCACAAACAAACCCACACGCCAAAAGGTCCCAAAAATCACATAACAAAGTATAGAATTGTAAATCAAAAGAGTGAAAAAAGCTCACTAGCATCGATGTCCTTGAACTTCCATCTGTCCCCAGGAGACTGACCCACAACCTTGAACCGAAACTTGTTCTCTCCAGGAGAGTTCTTGCTGAACTTGCAGACAAATCTGTGAGAAGTAATAAAAAAATATGGGGTAGGTGGTGATGGCTTCAGGTGGGTAATTGGGAACTTGGAGTGCATCTTCTTCTGGTTGATTCTGGGTTTTGCTCAAGATTCAAAATTGGAGTTCATAATCAAATGGGTATAATACAATTCAATTATTGCGTGTGTTGATTGAGATAGATTAAGGAACCGAAACGTGAATTGGGAAGCTTTGCCTTTGTGTTTTCACTGAGCGAAAAAAAAAGTCTCAGAAATGGGACAACGAATGTGGAAGGAAGCGGAGAGAGAGAGAGAGGTCCAATTTAGTTGTAATTATCCAATACGTGTCAATTTTGTTCCTAAATTATGGATAATTATTTAAAACATGTCGATTTTGTACTTGAACTATCAACTGAATCAAGTTTAATTCAAAGATTATTCAATCGTGTCAATGTAATTCAAATGTTTTCGAAATCGAGTCAAATCAGAACATTCCGTCAAATTCATGAACGAAATTCGTCAAATAAAATATTGGATGTAAGCTGTAACTAATGGATTTCGACTATAAATTTGACAGAATGTCCTGATTTGATACAATTTTTAAGATATTTGGACTTGATTTGATACAATTTTTAAGATATTTGGACTAAATTAACACGATTGAATAACTTTTGAATTAAATTGTTGAGTGTGATGCCGAGGAGGTTGTGGTTGCTTTGCAAACCGGAGGGGAGGGCAATTCTAGTGCCTTGGGTTTGATAGTTCAAGACATTTTGTCTATAACTATTGAGTTCATTTTAGTTAGTTTTCGTTGGATTAGTCGGTCTGCGAACCGGGTGGCTCACACTCTAACTAGATCATTTAGTTCAATGTCAGATTTAGAAGGGTGGTTTGGTCTTTAGCCACCTATAGATATTTCTCAGTTATTGTTATCGGAGATGGTCTTTGAGTAATAAAAGTTATTAGTTTCCGTTCAAAAAAAACTGACGGAATTGACTGCTTAGGGGCTATAATAGCACGTTTTGGATAGTTCAAGGAGTTTACATGGGTGTAAGTTAATGAGTTTTCGGCTATTGGGTTTGGTTTGGTAATAATAATTACAACAAAAAGCCCATCATGCCCATGTAGTTTGTTCCGACAACATGAGTTGGGCCTTAACCTCTACGCACGTGTTGTCTCTCCGGTCAAACCTACGGCGCACGTGTCAAAAGGAAATCAGTCACGTGCGTGTCACGTGCGCCAACCATAGCACCGTCCCATTAACTGCTACTTTTCATTTTAGGCCCAACCCATCACTCATAATAAAGCAGAGAGCTTTTCGGCTCAGTCATTTCCATGGCCTTATCTTCCTCCTCCTCTATTCTTCCTCTCACCCCCACCACTCAATTCCCGAGACTGCTTCACTCTCACTCTCCGCTCCCAACC
>JAYMSZ010000705.1:0-17751 GCA_036897665.1 Pelargonium citronellum
TTCCCACGGGACTGCCGGCGCCTGATGATTCCATGGTATTGTTTAGCGTTCACATATATCGGTCCATCATCTGTTGCTAAGTTCAGTGGTAGCATGACACGCCCCTAAATTATTGTGAAACATTTAGTATTTAATTCACGACTCTGAAAATTAACAATGGTAGGCCAGTGCACACATAATAGAAGATAGATTGAACGATAATGCAGGAACTGAGTTTGTCAAAACCCTATTTCTTTTTGTCTGCTCTTTCTACCGACAGACAGAACAAACTAGTAATACTGAGCATTATGAGTACATAGCTACATTACTTAACATTTCTCATGTATTGCTTTCTTTCTCAACTTAAACCTTATTTACTTAAATGGCATTCTTTCCTAATAATCGTCACTTGACCTTACCAAAAGTCTAACCACTCGAAACTATTTGTAAAAACTTAATTTCAAATAATGAGTGAGTTAAAGGCGTAAAAGAGAGACGAACCGGAACTTGAGATCCATAAGCTGAGAATACTCCAAAACATTGATCCACATAAGGAAACTTTGCACAGATCTATAATTTCAGTCCACAAACAGAGAGCAAACGATAAGCATTAAATCAAGTAACAAAAATTCAATCTATGGAAGTAAAAAAAAAATAGTTATAGTAGGAGCTTACCATAGGCTGACCAAATCCAAGCTCAAAACGAGCTCGGTATTCTGGTGGAGTTGATTGCATGGAGAAGGCTGACTGAGGTTTCTGTCCCTCTGCTGAATTTTTGCAATCACCTGAACAAGGAAGTACTCAGCAGGTTTACAGAAGTCATGTAAACTGGGTATTATAACTTACTTGCACTGATTTCCTCTAAGATCACGAAATCGCAATATGTCAGTGAAAAAACTATGTAAGCATTCAACCAAAAGATATAAGATCAAGAATAAAGAAAGGTAAACGTAAACGTCTCTTTGGAGAGGCATGATTCGACTGAAGCTAAACTGGTAACAAATTTGCAATTACCAGTAAAACTAACCTTGGATTCCTAAACCAAAGTGCACTTCCTTAAATTCAAATTGGCTAGACACTAAGAGTAGAAAACTGCTGAAGGGCTCCAAGACTCAACCTTCATCATGTTTGCACTTGCATGTAAATGAAGGTCAAATAGATAAATGTCCCCAATGAAGTTATTTCCTTCATGGATTTACCCACTGTCTTGTATTATTTTCATGAGCAAAGCCTCTATGCTCCTAGATCCCATATTAATAATCAATCTTGTTTAACTATAAAGTCAAGCTAAAGTTATTCTTCCAAGTCAAATATTTTGACCCGCTAAACCGGGGCTAGGACAGAACTATGAGTTTGTAAAAGAGTAAAAGGCAGCTTCTGAAAGAAGTATGCAGCTAGAGACTGCTTATCATCCAGCATACTCAAAACAGTCCCAAAAACATGCTCAAAAGAGTTTATTTCAAATATCAATTCAATGTTCCAAACCTCTCCCTTAAATGTATCCATATAATTGTTGTTGCAAGAATCCAATAACACCAATTGTTGTATATTAATTAGTAAACTGTTGTATAATAATGAGTAAACAACAACCTTTGTAGTAGACAAAACAATTGTGGACTATAACTTGGACTTCCAACTAACTGGTGTCTTAACAAGAGTAAACACATAGACAACAATTGATCGATGTGAAATTTGGCCAAGGTGAAGCTTTGTCAACAATGGAGGCTTTTAATAGCCGCAATGTTTAACTTTGGTGTCTCAAAACATCTTCCATATGGTAAATTAGGAGATTTTTGGAATGTTTTATTTCTCCTCCTATAAAAGGAGTCTATTCCCATTGGTTCCATGCATCAAAATCATCAAGTCCTTGTGTATGCAAGACTTCAGTTTTACTTTCTCTTTTTGTAATTGTTAACTGTTAAGAGTGTAAAAATTAAATTGGCTATTCACCTAAAAACATAGGGTAGTCATCTACACCCTAAAAATATGTAGTTATGTATTGTGGACGCCAAAACATGCAATTATCTCCAAAATTAATACTCCGTACGTCTCAAAATAAGTGTCTTGTTCTCTATTTTGAGAATTTTTTTTGAGAAGTTAGTTAGTGTTGTATATTTTCTTTTCTATCTCATGCATATGTGTTGCAACAAACTTAAGGAATAATATTATAGGGATATTGATAATTCATGCATTACTAAATTTCTAAAAAGAACACACTTATTTTGGGACAAAAATGCAAATGAAACATGATACTTATTTAGGGACGGAAAGAGTATAAGATAATAAGAAATCTTTAGCTAAAGATCTAGCACACTAAATCAATTTTGGTTCTCCAGCTATTTATAGTTGTTTGCCTAGTGCCACCTCATTATGGTAATCAATCTTAGCCCCATATAGCCAAATATATAATCAACCATCTACAAGCAGGGACATTCTCCAAAAGAAGCATATAATGTGTCGTAAGCATCATAATGCTGTATGGGTTTATTAATTAATTGTTCGTCTTGAGAAACTGTGAGGAAGGGAGACCCCCAATCCACTTAACTAAACTTGAAAATACGCATCAACAACAAAAGTGATGAGCTTTTCTAATATCACGTCTATCATCTCAACTTTGAAAAGATTGAAGGATTTATTCAGTAAGATAAAAAATAAAAACTATCTTCATATCAAGTTGTCAATCTATCCTATGGGATGATATTCAATAAGATAAAATTTTAGTGAAAACAAGCTACTAACAATATTTTTTTTATCTACTGTATTAGATCGGCTCAAGCCCTACTTCATCTGATCTGACAAGCAGCTTATTTATATAATCTATGATTAGACAGCTATAGTTGCCGTCATCAGCTAACAACCCTTCTAAAGATTTGCTAGTTGTTTTTGAGCAATCAAATCACATGTTAGAAAAAGCTAAAAACTAGCTAAATAGAAATGAGGAATTCTAACCATATCCTGTCTCCCGGGATGAATCATTCAAATCCAAGATTATCATTTTCTTTTTTCTGTTAGAGTAACTTACTGTTTTGTCCCACATGACAAATGACAACTAGTTTATAGATAAACCCGCATTCTTTGTGTTTGGAAGCAATAACTTCTACACGCTCCACTTGGTATCCTATCTCCAGTAACTTTGTGGTGAAAAAGAAGAAATAACTAGATCTTCATAGTAAAAGAGACTGACTAACATGATATAGAAACTATTTAAAAGATGATAAGGAAAACCGCAAAACAAGTTCTAGTGATTCTTGCAGTTGCAAACTTATTGTTGTAGACTAAAGAACTGCATATATAACAAATGTATGAATACAGATACAAATGACATAATTACCAGGAAAGATAGTAAACTGAGTCGCATTCCCCTTGTCCTGTCCCTGTTGGACACTCCGTTCAGCTTGCTTAGCGGCAGTGAGCAGGTCTCCACCAGCAGAATGATCCGCAGACTTCAACGAGCCTAAAGATTCTCCATAGGCCGATTGCGAACCGAAGGCACTCCACCAAGGCACAGATTGCAGAGGAGACAACTGCCCAATGGGATTATGAACAATCCCTTCGTGCTCCTTGAAATAAACAGTTTGCATAGCCATGGGTGCCCTAAAAATGATCCTCCACAATTCAATTAACCCTTTTCAATAACTGAAACTAAATTCTGCAATTTAACACCACAACAACAAAATTTCACCAAATTTAGCAAAAATTCTACTAATGCAAAGGAAATCTAAAAAGAAATCCATACACAGTGCCTATAGTATCAAATCAAGTTTATTTGATCTTCTATCCAATTCAAAGAAAATTGAAGCAATAACAACAAACATGCCAAAACATTGAGGATTCAACTTTTCACCCACTTATCAGAGACCCAATAGAAACATCAGTTCACTCTAAAATAAGGCAAACAAGATTTTTTTTATATTTAAGAAAGAAAAACAAAAACCCAAATACAGCCCCTACAGTAGAGCACAGAGATTGGGTCACCATGAACCTCAGATCACAAACTGGAAATGGAACAAGACAAGTTTTTGACACCGACCCATTAACTGAAATGTTGAGAACATGAAATTCCAAAGAGGTGGAGATAGAGAAAGCACTCACAGTAAGCTGAAAGAGGTAGCAGAGTAGAGCAAGCTTGAAGAAGAAGATTGGAATCGTAATTAGCAGAAGCAGTCAAGTAGAGAGAGACATGTCGGT
Organism: Pelargonium citronellum; assembly: GCA_036897665.1. Classification (NCBI taxonomy): domain Eukaryota; kingdom Viridiplantae; phylum Streptophyta; class Magnoliopsida; order Geraniales; family Geraniaceae; genus Pelargonium; species Pelargonium citronellum. The sequence goes on from JAYMSZ010000705.1 coordinate 4,168, forward strand.
AAGAATTTGGAGCAGAGAAGAGAGTGAAGAAGAAGAAGAAGATGGGAAAGATGAGAGACGGCCGATAAAATGCGTCCAACTGTAATGGAACTTGACGCCTCTGCCCAATCACCTTCACCTTTCATGCTTACTCTTTCTACTATGTGTCCCTATTATTATAATACTAACCAAAATTACTATTAATATTATTTTCTTACACTTACATTAGTTATATATGTATATGTATATGTGTGTGAAATTTCAATAATTTGGCTACCTATAATGATTTGTGTATGTATATGTATAATGGTGTGATGCGCTGTTCTTTTTCTTCTTTTTAGTTCTTCAAAACAAAATTGAATCACCCCTCCATTTTTTTAATTGACGCGGTTTAATCGTTTTTTCTCGTATTATTACGTAATGAATAAACATTGGTTTAACAAATTTAGTTATGATTTTTTTCTTTTGTTGAGTTTATATATTATCACTATCCACTCATCTATATGTTTCTCTTGCAAACGTCTCATTATTATCTCTATTTTCTTTATATGATAACTTGTGAGAGTATGTTTTTGTAAAAGCAGATTAAATTTTCTCATGTTATTCTATTTGAAATAGTATTCTAGTAATTATGTTATTTTTATAGTTTTTCATTGCGTTAGGTTTTTCTTTGCTGTAATTGTTTTTATGTTATAAGTCGACGAGTTTTGTTTGCTACTGTTTTGTGTCATGTGTTTTTTAAGATAGTCGTAGTTGATCTTATTATCATGTTATTATAGTTAAAATTTTAACAATCTATATGACATTTGTTCTTCTGAACATTCGAGATTTGTAACTCGTATTCAAATATTTGATTACGTTTTTAATATAGTTTGTAGTTCGTCAATGATTTTTTTCTAAATCTATATTTTTCTTTTTAAAAAAAAATTGTCCATTCACAATATATAGACACCAAATGATTTACACACAAAAATTGCAAATACAATGAATTTTCCTAAATTCTTGTACACTGAATTATCCATCTTCTCTACCCTATTTGTTGTCACTTTGTTTCTTTCTTCTAATTGTGCATCACTTTATCTCACAAACTTTATTTTATTTTTACATTTTATTATATTTCTGCACCTTTCTTTTATCTATCTTCTTTATGAACCTACAAGATTAGGTTCTCCATTTTTTCCCCCAAAAATATCAAGAAATGGGTGCTTTGGAATGAAGAGTACAAGAAGAAATTTGTATTAAATGCCTCCAAACTATATGGGGCAATTTGCTTTTATTTTACTAATGACAAGTGGGTTACAGATGTATTTAGGGACTTTTCTTATTAAAACACTATGATTAGTGGTCCATACTTGTTAGTTTGGACCATTACTTCTTTTAATTATCTACTAATTAATTTCTTTTTAAAGTTATTAATCCAATTTATATTGTGCAAGATTTGATCCAATCCATAACTTTGTGGCATGAGTGTAGATATTGTACATTCATTTTTCTTATACTTTTATTTTTTTTTGAAAGGTCATTTTTCTTTTAGCTGAGTAAATGAAATTCAACGACATTATAGATTTTATAAATGACAAATTAATCGAATAACATAACATGAATAATGTGATTTGTAAATCTCAAATGTGAAAAGAACGATCAATTGTTAATTAGTTAAAATCGTGACTGCAACGGTGGGACAATAAGATCAATATTAATTTTCTTCAAAACATTAAACACGCAACAGTACCAAACAAACTCTTGTCCTCTGTTTTCTCAATGGTGTTCTTCTCCTCACCTGATTTGTTGACATTCACTGGCTTTGTTTCTGGATCTTCTAGTTTTCTTTGTTTTTAATTTTTTTTGCTAAGTTTTGTACCTGTATTTTTACTCCCTTCTTGGGTTAATAATACCGCTTGCTTATGGAGAAAAAAAAGTACCAAACAAACCTCATCGACTCATAAAGAAGAAAACTTCCTATGATGAAAACCTATTACAATATATAATGATAAATTATAAAATAAAAATTACTAAAATATGATTTGAAAAAAAAACTTGAGAAAATTAATCTATTTGTACGTAGTTAACTTATTTTCATAACTAACAATAATGAATACGGAGATGATATGGAGATATATGCAAGAAGATAATACAATATCAGTTAGTGTTCATGATGAATCCAATAAATTACTAAATTAATCATAGTTTATCATAAAAGATTGAAAGTAGTTAAAGAAATATTTTTAATCAACAACTATAGAGAAGACATACAACTGTTAGAATTTCTATTATATAATATTGAAAGATGAAAAAAAATTATAGTGTGTATATTCATCATTTTCTATTACATATACAAAAATAATAGTTTTCTTGTGCTCAGAAAATCAAGACAATAATGTATTAGATACTATTGATGCAATGATATTTTCATTAATTGATTATAAAATTGATTAATTTAGCTATATATATATATATAAAGAATTGGAATATTCCATTTAAAGTGGATACTTATCTAATAAACAACATTAGGAAAAGTCAACCTTTAGCATTGGATTTAACTTTATAGGAGAGAAAAAGAGCTTTTTAACCTTCAAATCTAGAGCTCTTTGTTGAAGCCAATCTCACAGTTTCTCAAATAAGAAAAATCAGAAGAACACATTGATAATTAATTAATTTAATTAATTATGCTTTTGTGACTTGACTTAATAGGGGCATTTTTGTGCAATGTGACATCTCAACTCCTAATTGAAATCATTACTACTACTAGCCAGTTGTTGCCATCAACAAAATCAGAAAGAAGAAAATAAAAAAGGTGAAACAGAAGCAACTGTTACCAGAATTTGCAACAACAAAAACAAAATCCTATCCTAATTTTATTTTTATAAGCGACGGGACAGCAAGTCTACAAAAGTTTGTGTTTCTCACCCTTAAGTGGGAGACGTCACTCGAGTTAGTTGTTAGTTTTCTCCTTAAACCCATAAATCTCACCCCATACTGTTGGCAAAGAGGCTCGAACTTGAAACTTTAAATGAAATTCAAAGTACATCAATCGCTTCATCCAATATTTCTTGGTTATCTTAATTCTTTTAAAGCTCCCATAAATTATATATATTTAAATATAAAAAATAAAAAGAGTTACATTGGTTTTAAGCCAAATTATTAGAGTATTTGCTTTGGATTTGGTTTGGCCTTAACAGGACTTGACCAGTTACAAGACTAGTGATAGATTATACATACAAGCTGGCCATAAGATATATCATAGAATTTAATAACTTTTTTATTGTTTTAATCTTTAACATAAGATGCAAGCTGGCCATAAAAACAGATAAAATAATAAATATATGTCTAAAGATTAGTCAGACCTTTACAAAAACCCATGAGAAAATTAATATACAAATATAGAGTATATATTTTAGACCCAAATGGTTAGGATTCTTGCAATCAAATGACATAAATTATAATTAGGTCCTCATCATTCATTTCTTTATTGCATTAGGCTTAAACTTTGTTGTCTTTTGTCACTTGATGTAAAAAAGAGAAAGAAGCTTTGGATTGAACAGATGATGAAGAGAGGAAGAGACAAGAGCCATTGTTGTCATCTGTAATATTAGCCATGGGCTCCAACCTGGCTCCAACCTCTTGTGTTTGATTGAAAAAAAAAAAAAGATAGTCTTATGAAATGTGAAATGGTGTTATTGCCTGGTAAGACAGGTAACAACCTGTCTCTCAAATCCTACCTTCTTTTTTTGTTATAAGATTAAGACCTTTTTTATCTTCTGATCTTAATATCCTCTTGTTGTGTTTTAAAATAAAACCATCAAAGCTTGATGGTAATTGTATCGACGAAACCACGCGAAAGGAGATAACTCTCTTATCTTTTATATAAGTTCTTCTCACTTCAACGTGATATACTATTTGAAAGTTTGAACTCAAAACCTTTTTTTTTATATAAATGTAATGTTTGAAGTAGAATTGACGGTTCAAATGTTTTGGATTTAGATTAAAAAGACTTAACTTGAATTAAAAGTGAATACGAGGAGCAAGTATAATAGGTGGATAGTTTATAACATTTACCTCATAATTTGTATTTTTTAATATATAAATGAAGTAGGCAAGTACATTAAATTTGATAAACAGAATTGGATGTAGTTTTTAATAATATTTTGTGAAAAATGAAATAAAATAAGTAAGTGATATGAACCAAACATTTGGCTTATTGTATTAAAGGAAAAATGAACTATTAGGTCCATGACTATGAAACACTAGTGGCATAAGATTTCCTAGATTGATAGGATCAGTGAAAAGAAAGATACAACTTCCACCATAAGTTCCATAACAACAAAAGTTAATACAAATATAATATTATATCATATCTATAGTTTTAATGGAAAAGGTATGTGTAAATAATGACTTCTAGTTGACATATCTACATGATTTTTATGCTGTTGGTGCTGCTAAAAGTTGCAATTATTATTTTATATTTATACTAATTGCAATTAAATTATGCTTCTTGTTGATCAAAATTGACCACCAAGAGGAAAGTGCAGATGGGTAAATGTGAGACTATTTGAGCTTCTCACATTGTTTTAACTAAGAGCTTATTTGGTTGGTTTACTTCAAATATGTGCAAAGGTGAAATACTTGTAGAGAAAGGTGAAATATAATAAAATGTTCTCAGAGAATAATGTTTTATTTGTCACCTTCAATGTCTACTCTTATTTAGTCACTTCTTAGACTCGCTTAGACACTTCTCGCCTCGCCGAGTTGCTTTCAAGGCCCATCACATCATCGGGTACTTTTAAGATTCTCATCTTGTCGGGTGATCACATTCAAGTTCCCCGCAACGTTGGGTCATGTTTCACTAGATCATCTATAAGGTCATCGTCTCACTGAATCACCTCTAAGGCTCTATGTTTCACCAACTAATCTCCAAATTCTTCGTCTCGTCGAGTCACCTCTAATATATCCATTATATTTCTGTAAGTCATCTCCAACGTCACGCCTACCTAAATCACTTCCAAGACTCATCTACCTCACTAGTTTATTTTTAAGGTATCCGCATCACCTTCAAGGCTCCTTACCTCACCAAATCATCTCAAAAATTCCTGCATCTCTAGGTCAATTCCTTAGCTCTAAGCCTCACCAAATCAACTCCGAGGTCCTTGTCTCCCTGAGACTGTATTCCACCCCTCGTTTTTTGAAGGGTTTATGGGAGCATTGAAGCTTATTTGGCACCCATAGATAGCATACTCAAGAAGGTAGAACTCAAGCACCCAAAAAAGGACCATACGTCACCAAAAACTAAGCACATCACCACACGTGACAAGCGTAGTTTGCAAATATAAATATTCTCTCATTGGTAAAGAGGAGGGGATCTCACAACAACATGAATGAACACAGTCTCCAGCTTTGGGCCAATTATATGTCTTAATATTGATGGAGCTTGTAGAGCGGGTCAAGCTGTTGCAGGTGGTGTGGTTCGAGATGGAGTTGGGTCGGTTGTTTTGGCTTATGCGTGCCGCTCGGTTTGGGTACTAATTCCATGCCGAGATACACTCCCTGAGGATCGATTTCGAGTTATGCAGGGACCATGGTCTCGTGCTTGATTTTGTTGAATCAGATTCGAGATTAGTTTCTGATGTGATCCAAAACAAAGTGTTATGCCCATGGCATTTGGAATATGTAGCTCGTTTGTATCAGCAACTTTTGGGTGGTATGCGTGTCTTCCATGTTCTTCGTGAGGTAACATGGCGACATATTGGCTAGCAGGATTCGGGCTTGCGTCTCAGTTGATCTCTACGTCATTACAAGACTTTCCTTTGGACTTCAGAAACATAGTTCTTGATGACAGTTTAGGTTGTTCTCGTGTTCGCAGCGGTAAACTATTTGTGTAATATTTCTTTTGTTATGCTTTTGGCTGTAGCTTATTTTGGCATACATTCTTGTAGTACCTTGTGTAATAGGTGCATCATTTTTTAGGAGGTAAGGCTCACTATGTCTCTCTCTATCTTTTGGATCATTTTTTTTATTTAATAAAACAGGTAGGGGTTCGGCCAAATCCCCCACCATCTCAGGTAGCGTTCTAAAAAAAACGATTTGGCCTTATATAGCTGAGACTGTTAGAGGGTCGGGCCTCTCTTCTCCTCCACCATTGAGTGTGCAACCAAAATTTAGTTGTGAAATAAATAAATAAATAAAGGGTTGGTTTTGGGGACCTCCTCTTTAAGCAAAACCAGGTGGTCCAAACAAGCCATTACTGATTGTCGTGTGTCACGTGTCGGCCCCAGTGGTGCGCACGAGATTTGCCCAAGTGGAGGTTTGTGCTAATTGCACGTAGATAAAGCTTAATTTGCTTTTCCAAACCCTAATTTGGTGCATGCATGATTTTGCAATCCACTTCCATCCCAACTTTTTTTGCATTTTTAACACTCCCACCATTGGCTTCATGCCCATATATAAATCTAAAATTTGTGTGCATAACCCAAAAAGGTTGCTCACGTCTCCACTTATTGGCTTTGCTCATGCTGGATATATACTAAATTCACAATCTCATTACTTACTATATACCAATAGTAAATCCATAGATATTTGACTTGTAGATTTGTTATTGTTTTATTCCTTTGTAGGAACTAGCTAGTGAGTGGTGGTGACATAATTCAAGAGTACAATGTTAACATTGAGATAAGATTAAGGTAACATCGACGACGACGAGGACGTTATAGTAAAAAATAAAGACAAAGATAGAAACGACGGCTCACAAAAGAGTAGAATCAAATAATGTTTGTGCTTCTCAAAATGGCCGCGTTTGAGAGTTGTCTCCTTTCTTGCGACTTGTGTTAGTCAGGCTAACAACTAGTAACGACATCGAAGTGGGCAGAACCAGACTTGAGATCTAGCCATCTAGAAATTGTAGGCGCCAAATGACCCAATAATACAATGCGTCGCTGATTCAGAGATGATTAATTTTGTGACTTTATTTTCTCTCTCTCAATTTATGCAATTTTCTCCAAATATATTTGTTTTAGAGATTCGTTCTTTTAAAATCTCTGTTTTTATGTTCTTCCCGTGAGTAAATAAATAAATAAGACTTCATGTTTTAAAAGGTTTACAATTCAATTCTTGTTATCATCGATCACCCTTCGTTAGTGATCTATAAGTATGAAATAAAATTTTATTTGAAGCCATGAGTTATTATATTCCTAAAATAAAATACTTTCTTCTCACAATAATCTAATTATAAATTAAATTAAAAACCCAAGTGTATATTTTTGTTGTAGATCAAGTCACAATTATTTCCAACAGAAGTTAGTGCCCTGTTTATCGTCTTTTATTTTATATACTTTTTATGTAAAATATATATGGATCATAAAATATGTTTTTGAAGACTTTTTCTTGCAATTTTTACTTTTGTGATTTGTGAATATGTTGGTAATTTTCAGTCACAATAGGCAAAGAGTAATATGGACATCAGTTGACTGATATAATTTTATATCAGTTGCACTAATAAGGTGGTGACATCTCATTTAAAATTATGGATCCGGTCCCACAAATTCACTTGGATGGGTAAAAGTGAATTTTAATGAGGTGTCATAATCTCACTGACAGGTTTAAGTTGCTACTGATATAAAGTTATATCAGTAAACTGATATACATTTTTCTAATAGGCAAATCTGCTAATATTTGTCTGTGCCCAAAGTAGTGGTGATTAGTTAGATGCTAAACACGATGATTAGTTTAAGATAAAAGAATCATTATTAGAATCTCCTTCAACTTTCTAAACAATAAGATTCTTTGTTTGTTTGTTTGTTTTTATTTAATTTGTGGAGGAAGCAACAAGCAATTAAGCAAGTGGAAACCAAACTTAATCATTGTTTTAATGATTTAATTATTTGGTAGGTTAAGACAGCTCTACCCCAACTCACATTGGTGGACATCCTTAACACTCTCACCTTCTCCTTCCCTTTCACCTCCTCTTGTCACCATCACCTAACTATGTTCTTTTTGCGTTCCCGCAATCAGTTCGAAATCAACACATATCACACTTAAATGGGTTCTCATTCGAGACGGTGAAGAGCACAAAGATGACAAGTCTTTCGGTACAAAGCTTTAACACAACTATATTCCTTGAAACTTGAATTCGAGATTTCAGGTGAAGTTAGAACGACCCTACTCAATCAACTATGATCTTTCTTTTGTCATATATATATAGTCATATTAGATATATTAGGAGAATCGAACAAATAATCTAGATGGGTGTTATAGCATACAATGTTGAGTTTATCACTATATATGCCATACTTTTATATATAAGATTGCGAATAATATCTAAGCCCTTTAATTAAAAGTGATGTGCTAATTGTATCACAATCATGCATGTATATATCTTGATAACGTGTATATTTTGGCATATACACAAGTCATACAATACTATGTTTCTGATAAAAATACCATGATAACGATGGCACATGTAATCAAGCCTAAAATTGTAGGGCTCCATTCAAGCACAAATAAGCTTATAAATTAGGGCTTCAGCTCAAATCGATAAGAGATATTTAAGTTCAAGTTCGACTCATTGAAAGTTAATGATAAATTGAGATTCATTAAAATTAAAATATTTATATGTGCCCGTGAATAGAAATAATTTAAGCAGTCTTTTAGTAACAAATAACACTTTCGCGGGAGAAAACCGCTCTAGAGTAGGCTTTTCCAACGGAAATGATATTCAAAAAGAAAACCTGAGAAAAAAAGACATTTATACTCCGATCTCAAATCTCTCTAAGTTATGTTTAAAAGTATCCATAATTGTCATTCAAACAATTCCAACGGCGACATCAAATAATATATTTCTGACACCAGTAACGATATACGAAAAAAATCAAGATACCAAACAAATTCTGAACTAAGAAAATAAAAAAGAAATTATCAAATCATAAAGTCATGTAGTAATCAAGCGAAATATATAACAAAGACATTGAACCACTGAGTCATCACCTTAGAGACGTAAAAAGTTTGAGTATCCAAAAAATGATAAAAAAAAAAGGTGCCAAGAGTAAAAAAATAACTTTATTTCAAAAAAAAACTTAGGTATCCATCCAATTCCATAGTTAACTATTGACAAAGAGAGTAATGGGCCTCTAAGTTTAATCAGGGAGGCCCATCTTTATGAATAGTAATATTCCAATGATCAATGAAGGGCTTATATAGCATAAATAACTATCCCTAAATGATTTAAACACCAAATATAAATTTCAACATATAATCATATAAATGAGTTAAATTGGGAATGATACAAGTGATACAATACTATAATGAGATTCTCATCCCATTTGAGGACATTGTATCTACCCAAAAACGATTTTGAACCCGACATGAGAGGATTTGAACTTTCACATCTTCGTAAGTTCATACGGATTCGTCATCCCTAGAAAATTCAAGCCAATAGAAAAGAGAGTGTATTGTAAAGAGAAATTATTTTCTGAAGACAATAAAAAGAACTCAACTTTATTGATTTCCCATATTGATCAAGAATAAAAATCGCAGAAAGAAGAGAATTGGTGATAAAAATCAATAACTTTGGAAAACTAATAAAAACAAAATCCGCCCATTGAATTTTCATACAAGTCGAGAACATTGGAAAAAAAAAAAGACAACTTGTAAAGAAAATCTGAGATATTGATTTCCATACAAGTTAGGAACAAAAGAAGAAGAAAATCAGAATTTATGGAAATATTATATGATAAAAAATCTGTATGATCATTCACACCCCCCAAATGTTAAAACTAAACAGCAACCTAAGATTACATGTTTTCTAACCCTTGATGGGTAAAGATGTCATTCAACAAACAAAGGGTAACAACGTCATTTCAAAACAAAACAAAGGGCAAGGGTATAGGTGTCATTTTATACATCTTTCTGTTTTACCCTGAATAGTAAAGCTGATAAAAAATAAAAGTATCAAAATAATGTGCAAATAACCCAATGAATAAATAACCTGTCACTATTCCCAGCAACTTTCTCACAAAAATGCTGAAATGCATATCCAGCAATCTGAACAATGAATATATCCAAACAAATATGGGAGTAATTTGATCCGAAATGAAAGGATATTTAAATTTTAGAGCGTAGTTGCGAACCGAATCTAATAATAAATAGTAGAGTGCTAGCTCGTAAAGTTTTACCATATACGTCGTGTAGTTCAGTTCATTAAACAGCAACTCTTTGGCACGGTTCGCTAAAAGTAAAGACAACACTAAATTTTCGCTTTTCCTGTGCAATCCAATTTTCTTCGGTGTGTGACTTGTTCAAATTAAGAATGTAAGATCGGGATAAGTATTTATTAATTATGTCATTCTGTAGTCGCTTTTCACAATTAATTTCATGTTATTATCTAGAACTAAAAACTGAATAACAACAGTTTCGAAAGCACTTAATGTAATCTACCAAAATCGTAGCACTTTTTCTTTTTTAAGGGAAAACGTAGCACTTAATGTAACAAACAATAACTGAATCCATGCACGTACGCATAGAGAGAGCGAGCTACACACCTACACTTATGCACTGCTAGCTAAAGGCTGATAGAGCCATTTGAGAGTGAACAAGTATACACTTTCATAGAAATACACTATCTATAAGAATCACATACGAATGCAGGTAATGTTACATGAACTGACTTGATCTTGTCCAACTCAGAATGCTACTTTTAACAAATTCAAAGACATTAGTTTAACGAGCAGGGAAACTTAAGATATAGAAAGTATCTAAATGCATGAGTTAGTTCGGTTGTTCCTAAACTCCCTATCCCTGATGATATATGAAAAGCTGACCCTTAGACTCTCTTCAACGATGAAGTAAAAGCTCTAACTAGAAGAATGTTGGTGAGTTACGTGAACTGAATAAAGGTAACAATGTACCAACTTAATGGATACAGATTTTTTATGTAACATTATATATCAGGCCAAAGTTGCATCTAGGACGAGATTTATCGATTGATATAATCATTACAGACACGGACAAGTCACTATTGATAAATTTTATCTTAACCGTTCGGTCCATCCAATGTTTCTTTGATATTATTCTAGTCAACATAGATAAATATTAGACTCCTATCCCATGAACTTTCTAATTGGGTGCCAGTATTGCTAAAAAGAGAAAATTAAGTTCACTAAATAATCCTACTTAAAGGTTGTTAAACAAAATGTACAACACTATTAATTACCAGATTGGCCCTCCACCAAACAATCAAGTGTAATTTTCCAATTCTACCCTTGATCCATCACAATTTGGTCTCATCTCTTCCCTATATAAACCACCTGCTGTGCTAGTGCTCAGACTCAGAGCAAGATATCAATCACAGCACTAACCATGACAAGGACAAAGGCTACACTTGCTCTAATAGAGGACGAGAATGCAAGGAAAGCCAGCTCCGAGAAGAGAAAGACTGTGGTGTTGAAGAAGTTGCAGGAGCTGAAAACACTCTGTGATGTTCAGGCCACGGCCGTCATCTACAATCCAGACAATGCTCAGCCAACAGCGTGGCCATCTGTTCTAGAGGCCAAATTGCTGCTGCTATCATCTCATAGCCACCTAGAAACCGAGCCAACAAGAAAAAAGGTGACCCAAGAAAGCTACCTCATGGAAAGGAACCACAAACTGTTTGAGGCCCTCGACAAGATGGAGCTTGCGAACAAAGAGATGGAGGCTAACTACTTCATGGATCAAATATACTATCGAGGTAAGAACTTATTAGATTTTAACGTTAATGAATTGGATGGAATTGGTTGGTTAAGAGATGAGAAGAAAAAAATATATAGAGGACGGCGAGTAGACTACTCTGGTCAGCAGGTTGCTGTTCCACCAGGTCCTTCCCGTCCCCGTGTTAAACCTTCAGTAACACATGAGATGGTACATATTGGTGGCAACAAAACCCCAGCTGAAGAAAAGATTGTATTGGAATATGATGAAAAAATGAATCAATTGCTTGAAAATCTAATGAACTTCTATCACACAAACACCAATGGAGCTAGCAGCTCAACAAATGAAGCCCACTTTCCTCATGATCCATATATTGCTGGTACTGAAAGCACAGATGACATTGGGCTTCCTCACGAGGATGAAGGAGATAACAGCATTGGAGGCGGCATGGTGCAGACTCATGGGAATGCTGGAAGTAGCGACACCAATGCTCCAACGGGGCAGACTCATGGGAATGCTGGAAGTAGCGGCACCAATGCTCCGACGGGGCTGCTTCATGACATGGGCTTTCACAGCCCAACATCTTTTTCTCCCTAAACTACAATAATTTCTAGAACAAGAAAGATTAAGTTTTATTTTGGTGTTGGTGTTGGTGGGGAAACTTTGGACCAAGTTAACAAGTTAAGCTATATGTGTGGCCTAGTGCCTCTATACACAATAATGTACATATTTCTATGTTCAATAAATGTCTTTTTCTTCTTGTATCTTACAAATGGACATTTGACATTCTTGCTAGTTGACTGCCAAAAACTAGAGGTGTACCAATCAACTTATACAGGGAGAGTCCAAACAGTAAATCAATCTTTACTTATCACGTCAACAGATCTAGCAACCAAACCCGACTAAATTGAATTCACCTTCAATAGTCAGTCACATAGATGTAAACAAGGACCGACTAAATTAATAAACACACGTGTGCGCGCGCATCCATCCATTTAAGAATAAGAGGCAAACAAGTATAAGCAAATTACAACATACCAACCTGAACAAATCTAGAAACCACCTGATAAAACTCAGCTGCAGGGGACATTGCAGCATATGTTTGAGGGATATGTTTTTTACTTTAAAATAAGATCAAAACACAGAGTCAGACAGACAAATTACAATAAAAATCATTGCCATTAAGACAAATCCTATTCCTAGTGCTTGTTGGACCAAAACTAAAGCAGTTACGCAGCACACAAAATGAACCAATTGCTAGCAATTAGAAACAACAAATGTTTAACATACGCAATCAAACATCCTTCATCATGAGTATGCCCGAAATATTAATATATTTCTTTCCGAAATCATAGTACCTAAGTATAAATTGTAACTGTGCCTATCAAATTAAACTTTTAATCGAATAGATACTGTAAAGTCTAAAATGGTATATGAACTTGTTAACGTAATGGCCATGTGAAACCCATAGTTGAGCACTAATCAAATTATTTTGAACTAATTGATCCTGCAGTACTTACTAATTATACCGTTACCGTGCAAGGCAATAAGCAATTCCAGAAGAAAAAAAAAAGCTACAAGTTTCTACTAACATAGAAAAATCATAGAATGAATGACAAATTGAAATGCAGAGCACCATTTAAAATGCACATCAAGCTAAGCAAAAAAAAAAAAAAAACCTAATTCATCATAAAAAGCAACTGAACTCAACCAATACTGGTCCGGAGTGGAAAACACTGACCGGAGAGGAGGAGGAGGTGTTAATGTCGTCGAGCTTGAGCCTGAATACAGAGATCTGAGAGTTGGAGTTGGAGAGTGTACGGCTACGATCGCGAGGAGATTGCTTTTAGTGTTTCGTTGCCTAGCATAGGGGAAATACACTTGTTACACCTGACTACACTAAACTATTAAACATTTCACCCAGTCCCTGTG
>JAYMSZ010000706.1:0-17731 GCA_036897665.1 Pelargonium citronellum
GCCAGTGTGGACGAGTGACATGGTATGTTTGCTGACGTGGAGGTAAGTAACCTGCAATATCAGGTCATCAGGACCAAAAAATAAAAAAAAACCAAGTTAAAGGGTCAAAATAAAAGTGAAAACTACTCGAGGGTCATTTCAATTGTTTAGACAAGTACAAGGGGTCTGGCTACAATTTACCCTAACTTTAATGATCTTGCAAAAAAAATAAGGTGCAGAGAAGTAATGCGAAAATTTAGTGTAAAATGAGCGGATTTACCTGGCATGTTTTGAAACCACCCATGTTTAGTTTAGGACATGTGGTCATCTCTTTGATGCTAAACTGAAGCTGGAGTCTTGCACCTAAATGAATGAACAGTAGATTGATTATTTTCATGAAATTGAAAACTCTAACAAAAAAAAAGAAAAAGAAAATATCATACCAATTGAAAGCAGTTACACACTTGCACATACATGGGCTCCATTCTTGATAACATAGGACCTCTATTATTTATAGCTACACATGGGCATGTGCAATTGAAAACTCAGGCTCAATGTTTAAGTTTTTTTTTTTTGATACAACGGAAAAGAAAACAGCAACTAAGCAGAAATCAAACCAGAAACAAGTCTGGTTATCAGACGAGGACTTCCTCTACCACCAACATCCACAGCAAAAGCATCATCAGCTTCCTTTGGCCTGGTTCGAAAAATCACCACTTCATTATCAATCAGACAACCCAAATTAGCCAAACTGTCAGCCACACCATTCCCCTCCCTGTAAATATGATTCAACCCAACCTGCCAATCCAGATTCAACAACTCTCTGATGTCCTTCACTAACCCATCAAAAATCGCATTAACATTTCCGGGCTTAAGCAGAGCAATCACAGCCTGAGAATCAATCTCACAGCATATTTGCTGATACCCTTCATCCCAAGCTAGTTTTAATCCCATTCGAAGAGCATGAAGCTCTGCTGAAGTAACAGAACACCAACCCAACGAACCAGCAAAACCCACCAGCCATCCTCCTTGGCTGTCCCGAATTACACCTCCCATCCCTGCACTTCCCGGGTTTCCCTTTGACGCCCCATCGCAATTGAGCTTAACCCACCCCGGAGAAGGCCTCGACCATTTAACAATGATCTCTTCATTTATTCTATTGCAACTCAGAGGAGATAAGATATTTTGCACAAGTTGGGCATACCTGATCACATCTCGAGTCGGATTGGATGGGACCGAAAACCTCTCTTGAAGAACCAACCCACACCTCCATCTCCAAATGCTCCAAACAGTCGCACCAAACATCGACCCCCAGTTTGTACCACATCCAAACACCATTTCTTTTGCAGCCAATAAATTTAAATCAACCCACTCTTCAATCTCAGCAGCAAAAAATCGACCCACAAGGCTTTGAGGAACTACATTTTCCCAGACATGTCTCGCAATGGCGCAGTCCCTCAAAATGTGAATAGAATCTTCCACATCAGCCCCACAAACAACACAATCAGGCGAGTTCGCAATTTTCCTCCTAAATCGCAGCTTGTTCGATAGAAGTCTATCACGTCTCGCAAGCCAAAGAATATAACCCCACTTTGCTGGACCTTTGAGAGTCCAAATGCGCTTCCATTCCAGTTTCCTCGGCTGCAATTGCTCATTAAGAATCGCATAAGCAGATTTAGCCGAGTAAATACCATTCCTTTCTAAAGCCCATATGATTTTGTCAGCCACATGTCTTTGCCAACTAATGGGCACCCCTTTCACCTTCTCAACCCACTCTAGCGGAAGCCATTGCCGAAGAAGATTCAAGTCCCAACTTCCCCCGACAAGAAATTGATTAACAAACATCCCTTCCGGAAAAGTGCCCCCTAAATGCTCTGATAAAGACTTTCCCTCACACCAAACATCATGAAAGAAATCAATGGAATTACCATCACCAATAACCCAAGACATACCTTTATCCAACACCGGGACACAATTATAAATGCCTCTCCAAACTCGAGAACACCCTGGCCGACATCCCGCATCATTAGTTAGGGATCTCGAGTCATATTTAGCACAAAACACTTGGGCCCAAAGGGGTTCCGGATTCATCAAAACTTGCCAAGTAGCTTTACCTAACATGGCCAGATTAACACGCTCCATAGATCTTAAACCCAAACCACCATGAATTCTAGGCTGACAAACGTCTTCCCACTTCACTAAACTAATTCCCCTCCGGGAATCTGAACCTCCCCACAAGAAAGTCCTGTTTAACCGATCAACCCGACGACAAACTGAGAGTGGCAGCAGCTCAGTTTGCATAACGTAAGTTGGAATCGCACTCGTAACAGCCTTGATTAGAGTAGCCCGACCTGCAATCGTCAAGTGTTTTAATTTCCACGAAGCAAGACGGTTACTAACCTTATCAATCATATATTGGTAATTAGCCACCTTCATTCTTTTACAGTGAAGAGGCACTCCCAAATAGTGACCCAGATCAAGAGTATTATCAATTCCCAGCACCTCCCTAATCTGCCCCCGAATCCGACCACTCAAAGCTTCTGAAACAAAAAATTTTGATTTTGCGAAACTCAATTTTTGCCCTGAAGCTGCACAAAAAGTATCCATTACTTTGTGTATTAACTTTGCCTGCTCCACCGAAGCTTCTGCAAATAAAAGAAGATCATCTGCAAAAAATAAGTGCGACACCCCTACACCATTTCGACTTGCTTTAATCGGCTTTCATGCTCCACTAGACACATGTTTCTGGATTAAATGTCCCAACCTTTCCATACATAAAACAAACAAGTATGGTGACAATGGATCCCCTTGCCTCAAGCCCCTTTTAGGTTTGAAAGGTTCGAGACGATTTCCATTCCACAAGATAGACATTTCCGCAGAACGAACTGCATACATTGTCAAACGAATCCACGAGAGAGGGAATTTAAAGAAAAATAAAGTTTTTTCCAAAAAATCCCAATCAATACGATCATAAGCCTTTTCGAGATCAATTTTAATGGCCATATACTGCTTGCTCCTCTTCTTGACCCTGATAGTATGCATAAGCTCCTGAGCAACCAACACATTGTCTTTTGTCGTCCTCCCCTGAATAAAACTACACTGGTTTGGAGCAACAATGTCATTCAAAAAAGGCCGAATCCGATTGACCAAGAACTTAGTAATAATCTTGTAAACCACACAACAGAGACTAATAGGCCTGAAATCCTTCACTGTAATAGGACTCGAAATCTTTGGGATCAGAACAAGGAGCGTTTTATTCAAATCAGATGGAAACACACCTTTTTCCAAGCTCGAACGCACTAAATCTGTGATCGGCATCCCAAAACGGTTCCAAAATTTTTGGAAGAACCCCGCTTGGAAACCATCAGGCCCGGGTGCTTTCCAAGGGCTCATATCGAAAAGGGCGTTTTTGACCTCTTCCAACTCCACTGGGCTGCTAATAACAGCTATAGCTTCCTCATCAAGGCACCATCTCATTGTCGGCGGAAACATTGAGTTAACAACTCCCTCGCACGCATAAGCCTCCACAAAATAACTTCGCACCATCTCTTCAAGCCTATTACTTTCAGAGACCCAGTTCCCAAAATTGTCCTTCAACATACAAACTGAGTTTCGCCGACGTTTAATAATAGTGGAAAGGTGAAAATACTTAGTGTTCCTCTCCCCATGTTGAATCACATTTTCCCTAGATTTTTGATACCACAAAAACTCCTCTTGATCCACAATAGATTCATACTCTCGAACCAACTCCTCCTCAATCAACTGCAGAGAGTGAGAATTATCCGAAATTCTTTGAGTTTGAACGCCCGCCAACCTTGCAAGAACATGTCTCTTCCTCCGGAACACATTACCAAACACATTGTAATTCCACTTACGAAGTTTGCTTGCTAGATTAGAAAGATGCGACCCGAGGTCATTAAAATTTGGAGCGTCCCCATCATACACAACATCCTTCAGCCCGTCATGTTTCAACCACATGGCTTCAAAACGAAAAGGACGCCGAGCTAAACCAACATTCTGATTCATTCTCAAAGACAGCATCAACGGGTTATGATCCGACTGCACTCGAGGTAAATGGTGCACCATAGCTTCTGGGAAAAGAAGCCTCCAGTCCCCATTACAAATAACTCTATCCAAGCGCCTCATGATTCTACCTGTACCTTGCCTGAGATTGGTACTTTAAAAGACCAATACAAACGCTCACAAAATGAATGATGTAAATGGATCACCTTCAACGATTAAGTTATGTATCTAGTTAGAAGCGAGGAAAAATCAAAAACAAGAAAAGTGAAGAGACGTTACTTTCTTATAGATAGTGGAAAGATATCCATAAATATTGAAAAGAAAATAGTTTCGTAACTTAAGTCGGTTGCACACGATTTTCAATAAGAGATTAGATATGGCAGACTCGAAAAACCTGACCGACCACATTATATTGTTTGAAAGTTTTGACCGATTCAACCATTCATCTTTTTTTCCCCAAACCCAACCTACCCATGCATCATGGCAAACACAAAAAGATTCACAATTACACCCAAAAAAAGACCTCACTAATTTTTTATAAATATATAGATCCATATCCATTGGACTCATTTTGTGGAAGTAATATAGTTGAGATTGTGAGATACATTCCAAAAAAAGCAACATTTACAATTTGATTGACCTTTGAATCCATATATTAAAATTGGCAATTATATTCGGAGGCGCCCACCTACAATATTTCCAAATAATTAATTACTTTTCCCATTCAACCAATAGTATCTCAACACGTCACCAATTCTCAAGTATTATTGGGCCTAGGGCCCACCTCACGGCATCATTACCTAACCAAAATAAATAAATTTTGAACCGTTGAAGGCTACAAGTTGAGGACGCGAAGACACAATCAGGTGCGCAATACGCACACGGCTCACCACAGAGCACATCGTATCTCATCCTAATCTTCTCTTTCTCTTCCCTTCTCTTCCACTGCACTGTAACGCAACACAAATCAAACACTAAAATGCGCTAATTACCATCTCGACACACTAATTATATTAGTTTAATCTAAATTAATTACTTAATTAGGCCGGACCTTCATTAATCCTCCTATCTCTATATCTCTCCATCGATTCGACATTTATATTCGTCAAGATCGAGCGAAAGGATCCGAATTGGAGTTGGGGCGAATCTCGGGAAGATCCGTTTACAGAGCTCGGAGTTTCGGCATTTTTCGGGGGATCGGTTCCGGGTTTTTGGGGTCTCTAGGGTTTTTGTTTGGCTCGCGATGTCTCAGCCGGTGGGGAGGGGCGGCGTCAGGGTGGTCGGCGACTACTTGGTGGGTCCGAAAATCGGGTCCGGGTCGTTCTCGGTGGTGTGGCACGCGAGGCACAGAGTCCACGGCACGGAGGTGGCGATTAAGGAGATCGCATCGGGTCGGCTCAACAAGAAATTGCAGGAGAGCCTCATGTCGGAGATTTTTATCTTGCGGAGAATCAACCATCCGAATATTATTCGCTTGCACGATATGATTGAGGTGGGTCGGTAAAGTTTTGAATTTTTGAATTTTGAATTTTTACTTGTGTTTTTGTCTTCATTTATAGCTCTGGGTTCTGTTTGGTTGCATGGAATTTGGGGGAAAAAGTGAATATTGAGCTCGGAGTTTGTGTATCATCTTAATAAAATAGTGAAATATCAAGCTTTGATATGCATGATTGTTGTTATTTTGTAGTCAAGCTTCAGAATTTAGCTTGTTGCAGCATTTTTTTCTTCTCGGGAAATCCTTTTTCGAGTGAAGAATTCATTGTTGTTTGGCTATTTGGTCTTCTGCAGTTCTTTTCTAGCTTTCTATATTTGGCAGTTGGTAAAGCAAGAAGCTTTAGTTTACAGAGACTAATGCAGACTAGTTGAGTTGAAAACTGATCCAATACAGTCCATAAGGTCTTCCCTTTTGTTTTGCCTGCATCCTAATTGAAGTTTACGAAATGGGCTTATTGTGGAATTGCATGCTCGGGACAATTCTTTTCACTAAAGTTCCGGTTTGGCATAATTTCCGTAATGTAGTTCTTTAGGTGCTTAGGATGGCTAAGTTTGAATCCTGAACTCCTAAATTCGTATTTTTATTGAAATTTTTCTAGGGTCTTTTGATAAATGATCTGGGTTATGTGTGATAGGTTCAAAATTCTATTTTTGACTCTCCAATAGCCTGTTTCTTTGTTCTGACTGTGTCTTTATTTGCACCTGCAAGACAATATTGGGGGTGCTAAAGGAATAAAAAAAGCATTTTGTTCAGTTTATATTCATCTTCAAGGTTGATTATACTAGTATTTTGAATTTTTATCTTATACGTGCATGGCGCTTAGGTTCCTGGGAAGATAAACCTTGTGTTGGAGTTTTGTAGAGGGGGTGATCTTTCTATGTATATTCAGCGTTACCAAAAAGTTCCAGAAGTAACTGCAAAGCACTTCATGCAGCAGCTTGGTATGTCCTGAACTCCCTCTGGCTGCTCCTCGCTTTCTGTATCTCTTACGAGATAATATGATGTGACTATGGAATTTTTTTCATGTTTTCTTACAGCGGCTGGCCTAAAAGTTCTCCGCGAGAATAATGTCATACATCGAGACCTAAAACCACAGGTTTTGTTTTTTGTTTGAGTTCAAATTCTGAAAATAAATTTCTAGCCGTCTATCAGACTATCGCTTTGTTCTCTTCTTCATTTTGCTAACTGTAATGAGCAGTCAGATGTGTAGCTCTATGAGTGATGATGAATAATGTGGTTAACATGTTCTAGAAAAAGATTGTCAAACCTAAGAAACTGCCCAAGGATGGTATTATAAAACCTAAAAAACTGCTTCATTTTTGGGATTTGACAGTTGAAGCTATATTTTGGCAATGAATAAATTTTTGTGATTACTTGATTGGCATAAGATTATGGTTACACTAACCTCTGACATGGTGGGGAGTTTCAGTTAGAAGAACTTGATCTTTATTGACTGGTGCACCGAAGAATTATATTGTAGTGGACTAGAAATAATACATATGTTGAAAAGATATGTTAGTATGACCACAAATACGTTTGGAGTTCTACAGTCTAACTAGTGCGAGAACAAATGACCAGACAAATTATTTGGTTCGCAATAAAATTAGGACATCACAGTCTTGCTAAATGACATTCTTAAAGACTGGTTATTTTTGTTCTTTTCATACAGAGTAATCTGAATGCTTTATGATAATTTTTAATAATTTTGTGATATGTATAATTTTGGAACAGAACCTCCTCCTCTCCTCAAATGACAATAAATCAGTTTTGAAGATTGCAGATTTTGGATTTGCAAGGTAAAATATCAACATCATCACCCGGCTTCTAACTTTTAGATCTGTAGTGTTTATCTTAGTTTAGATGGCCTGTTAATTGAACTACTATTTAGAGGTATAGACACACTCAGGGACAAAATTCACCTCATATGACGTTTGCAAATAAAGTTCAGTTTCATCATCCTTCCCTGTTGAATGAACCATGGAGAATTGGTTCTCCCAGCATCCATTAGTTTACTCAAAATTCAAATATTTCCTTTCCCTTTTGGCAGATCTCTACAACCTAGGGGCCTTGCAGAAACGCTGTGCGGGTCACCACTATACATGGCTCCTGAAATCATGCAACTTCAGAAGTATGATGCAAAGGTGACATGTTCTCTGGTTGTATGTTAAGAGCTAAGTTTTTTTGCACAATCTTTTTCTCATAACCTTAAACTGAACACACAGGCAGATCTCTGGAGTGTCGGTGCCATTCTATTTCAGCTTGTGACTGGGAAAACCCCATATACTGGAAACAACCAAATTCAGGTTTATATATCTTTGTTTATAATACATCTGAATTTCTGAAATAGTTGTCAGGATTTCATTTTTCTTAATTATCTTTTGTTGAAGTATTAGTATTCTAGACACTTATGTGATACTTTGTGCCTTAACAGTTGTCCTAACTTGAACTTTCTTGCTCTTGCGTTGTTCAGTTGCTGCAGAACATTATAAAATCAACTGAGTTGCAGTTTCCTCCAGATAATGATGATTTGAGTTTTGATTGCAAGGATTTGTGCCGGAAATTGCTGCGCCGTAATCCAGGTATTTCATAGGTTATAGTTTGATATTTGAAACTTACCAATTATATGGTCATATAGTGGAAAGAAACTAGAAGAGCTTAAGAGGTTAAACTAGGCAACAAACTCCACGAGCGTGGTTTTTGGGTGAAGGCACCAATTTTGAGGTGTTCATTTATTTGACTCTTATAACTTTGTTGCCTTGGTTATTCTGTAGTTTAAATTGCTGAACCCCCTAAACCTCCTAAACGTGTTATGATTTATGTCTTCCCCTGCTATTCAACTTAATTCTACACCATTGTTTTGCTAAAAGATAGTCTAGCTTCATACCTTTGTTCTCCAAGTTATTTTAGGTTTCTGCATAGCCATTTTCACCCTATCAGTTTGAACAAAATCATTTCTTTCTGGTGTGTTCATTAGGGTTTATATTCACCAAAGTGTGGCTGTAGTTCTATATTGCTCATATTTTTATTAAGTTTTGACGCTGAGGTCATCATTGGTGATTTATCTATTTCGTTTGAGACAAATGACTGAGGTATAGAAATAACAGGCAATAGAAAATTGTCTTGTTAATGGATTCAGACCTTGTACTTCTATCATTATTTTAATTTTGAACCTTATTCTGGATCTTTATCTTCTGCTTTTTGTTTACAGTGGAGCGATTAACATTTGAAGAGTTATTTAATCACCCATTCCTTGTTGACTCACAGCCAGAAGAACCATCAAGGTGAATGAGCAACCACCACCACAAAAAATCTCATTGAAGTCTGTTCTCATTATAAGGCTCGTTCTCATTTTTAGAAGTAAATAAAATCTTGTGTGGTTTGCGGGAGTAGGAGGAATTCAAGAATGATGGACAGGTCAAGTTGGTCTGAATGGGGTCCTGTGAGGAATTCAGACGAAAATTTTCAAGAAGATTGTATGCCTTTCTTTCTAGATGATGATTCGAGTGGTCCTGATGGGAGCCCATCCTATTTAAGAAGGTCTTCAATGAAGTCTGTTAGTGGATTTTCTCCTGATAGAAAAGCTAATAGAAGAGAAGCGACATCTAACACTTCTAACAGAATTGATCCTGTTTCAAGATATGCTAGTGCTACACAAAATATTGTAAATACCGGCCTTATGGTTGAAGGCCGCAGACTTTCAGATGGAAATCTAGATGAACCTCTAAAATCCATGGGCCAAAGATCTGTTAACATTAGGTCAAGAGGTACCAAGATTCTCTTCATATTCTGTTTTATCATTATAGGTTTTTATTTATCTCTTAGTTGGCAACATACATAGTATGTGATGCTAATATATATTTTCATTGTTTTTGTAGTTATGAATTCGTCAGAATCGATTGATCAGGATTATGTTATTGTTTCTGGGCCTCCTGTGGATGTGTCAACAGTCTCAGCAAGTGCTTCCAAGCCACATCCCCTATACAGATCAGAGAGTCCCTCACTAGCATCTATAAGTATGAACCCGACACCAAGTGCCCCAGTGCCAATTGTAGGTACAGCAACCAGTAAGATGTATTTCCCTGGAAGCTTTGACAGTCAAAGTTCTGCTCCTGGTACTTCACTAGGATCCACAGATGCTGGAGATACTATAGAACAACCATCAAGTCATTGCCTGACAAGGATCAAGTCTTTGCGGCAGTGCGCATCTGCCATCACAGAATTAGTCAATGAAAAGGTAACCTTTTATGCTCTTCTATGTAATTAAACTTGAGTCTCTCTCTCTGGGCACATAGTTCGTGGACAATTTTTCTGTGGTACTTGGCCAATGTTAGCCCATACTAATATCTCTACTTCAATCTAGTGGTTCTAATCCATTTTTTACTATGTCAGTCCATGAGAGCTTCATTTGACTTCAAATTTATTGGCTGTGGACTCCTTATCTTTGGTTGACCATAACATATATGATGAATCAATAGCACGGATAATTCATAAACAAATACAGGGGGTTGACAGCTACTTTATATGCTCTGCAAAATTTGATCTGCTGAATGCTCTTAATTGATAGTATTTAGTAGGATTGAATTTGCTCCTCTAGTCAAAATGTGCTATTTTGATCCCTTAATATGGAATGAGTAAATTCTGAAGGAAAATAGCTCTTAGTAGATATAAACTAGTAATGGAGAAACTTATCAGTCTTTGTGCTCTCTATACTTGTAGAAGCAGGCCTACTGATATGTATTGATTCTACCTTTGCCTGATGCTACAATGAATGTTTGTAAAAGTTCTGGTTTTACGTGTTTATCTTCAAGATTATCTGAGTCTTTTTATTTTGTCCAAAAAGATGGATGGAGGTAAACAGCTAGAAGCATTCTCGATTCAGCTTGTAATTCTTGCAATTTGGAAGCAAGCACTGGATATTTGCCATACGCAGGCTGCCTCGGCTATGGAAGGAAGTCCTACCCAAGAGAATACTAGATCGAGGACAAGTATCCACAAGAAGCATGGCAGTTCTGCACTAGAACAATGTCATTATGCAACCTCTCAAGAGGCAGAGGATATGTCCTCTCAGATTGAGAAGGAATTTCTCCTGGAAGTTGAGCATGCCGAGGAACTGGCAAAGGCTATTGAGCCTGGTATGTATTTGATATTGTGATTTTTTTCGCTTATACTGAACGAGTTCCTTTTTTCCTAAGCATTCTCATTAGTTCATGAGTGCATGTAAGATCAAATGTTCCCATTTGTTCATATTGTTCTTCAAAACTATATATCTTTACTTTTGATGAAATATTGAGTCATTATTGGCTACTTTTTGTTGTTTTACAAACCGATAATCCTTATTTTTTTTCACATTTAAGTTTTTATTTTTGGCATCTTCTGAAGAATAAAACATTTTAGTCAAGAAGTTGGAAGGGAATAATAGCAAGAATAAAGACAATTGTTGTTATTATTATTGCTATTTTCCTATTCAAGTATTTGTTTTTAGTTGAACTTAGGTTGATTGGCATGCAACTTGGCCATCAATTTTGTTCTGGTTTGATCCTTTGTTTCAACTATTGGTTTAGATGTGGCTATATCCTTGTGCATCTCCATTTTCGCTTTGTCATATGATAAGACTTTAGTTGTCTTCTCTATTTTGATGGATGTTGCTATGGTGTCATTTTATTTTTGGCATATGTTCTTTCATGTTTAAGCTTCTAAAGACCTTTCTTGCTGGCATGGTTGCAGGAAGCACGGAGATGCCAGATGCGATGGAGACAATATTTCAATCTGCTCTCGCTTTTGGAAGACATGGTGGAGTGAGTACTTAAACTTTTCTTACTCTGGTATTAGACTCATCCGTTCAATCAATGTTCTGGTATTTTTCTTAGAACACACTAACCCAATATCGTTGCCCAAAAGATATAAAGAAACCAAGCTGAGATTCACGCTCAAAGTACGATGCATGAATTGACATGTTTTTATTCCATGAGAGATTTTTTTTCAATGCTAAATACGACTTCTGTATTAAGTAGTGCACATTACAATGGGAGAAAAAGCTCGAGTACCACCAACCAAGACTATATATGAGCCAATCCTGTCTTCAGAATCTGGAAGACATAAATTACAAAAGCATAGCAGAGTCCAAGTTTTTGTCCTTGTGTGCACGTTAATTAACATGCTCTAATTGTGAGGGTGGTAGACTATCAATCTGTTGTAAGCTGACATCATGTCATGTCATTTAGCACGTGTTAAGGAATCTAACAATGAAAGAATGTGAAGTCCGTCCCTACTTGATAGACTAGCTAGGCCTTCCACCTATTATTTTAAACTTTTGGATTGAAGTTAAATTTAACATGGTATCCGAGTTGGTTTGTTTGAGCCTAGTGACTGGTCTGCACGTGAGGAGAGTCTTAAGGAATCCCTTCTTGGTCCCCATGTGCAAGGTCCGTTCTCCTATCTAGCCGGCACGTGAGGTGGCCGCCACTTGATCCCAAGTGGCTCCTATTTCATATGGTTTTTATGTAGTACTAGAAGCTGGCAGCCATATTTGCTAAAAATTGTTGTCCTACACTTGTTTGCCAGGTCGAAGAGCTCATGGGGGATACGGAAAGTGCAGCGTTGCTATACTCAAAAGCAGTGCGCTTGTTACTCTTTCTATTGGTGGAAGCACCATCTCTCATTCTCAACCCTCCGTTCTCTCTCACAAACTCAGACCGGTATAGACTCCGAACATATATTGATATCCTTAATAACAGACAAGGTCATTCGAGGTCTCAGAGGTTGGCTCTTCTCAAAGGCGAAGATCAACCTTTCTCCCTCGAACACAAGGGTACCGCTTCTTGATAACTTGGCCTTGTTTGATGTTGTAAAAATGATAATTTATTTGTACAGCTATTCTTTGTAATATTCTCATCTCTTCGTTTTAGTCTACGATGATGAAAGTTCGTTTTCCTTCCCATTTGGTGTCGATTCGCTTCAAGTTGTTTCCACGATTTGAGGTAGTGTAACACGTATTCGTGTAATGAAATAGATATTCAATTTGATATTCAAGAACTCACTTAGGGTAACGTGTAATGGAAGTTGTTAATTATTGAGTTTCAGGTTAGCGTAACGCGTAGTTTGTATGATGAAACTTAGGTTTTAAAGTTGTTTTTGAGCTCTTTCATGTGTCCTTTTTTTGCACTTCTCAACTTTGGGATGACAAAGTTTACACTGCTAATGAAGATGACTTATAAAGTTTCATTATCTTATAGACAACTATACAATTTGTAATATACAAAATAATAGAAAAAAATAATGTCATTATATATATATATATACACACCACTAGCTACCCAACATGGCAACTTGGGTTGGAATCTTTCCGGAACAAACTCTATGGGCAATAAACAATGGTCAATTCTGGGTTCTCATTTAGAGTTTGGTTGGTGACGCTTCTGAAAAATTATCACAACTACGAAAGAGTTTGAAGTTTGGTTTTATGTGACGAGATATCAATTATTGAACTGATCAAAATAGACGTAATATTTAAGTTATATAAGAACGCTTAATTGTAAATGAAAAATAGATCAATTCAAATTACTCATTTTGTTTTAAAATGAATGTCTTGTTTTACTTTAATTTTTGTCTCACAATAAACCTCTTTTATTTTTAGTAAATTAATTATGCATGAATTGTTAATAATATACTTATAACAAGTTAGTTAGTATCATTAACACATCATGATCATGAAGTTTATTTACTAACTTTTTCTCAAAATAAAAAGAATGACACTCGTTTTACTATTGTAGAAGTGAGCTCATTTAAGAAACTTGATATGACCTTTTTATTTTTACTTTTACCGAATAAGTTATTGCATCTTTCATTCAAATTTTGTTTATGTGACGCCTCCTCGAGAAAACAGTAGTATTTCCAAACAAACACTTGTCTGTCTATGGCAGTATAGCCTAACAAAACTAGCAGCTGAAAATCCAGAAGAACAAGAAAACGTCTATACAACCTTGTCCTTATCTAGAATCTCTGGTCTCATTACACTAAAGATGGGTCAAAGCAAGAGTCAAAGTGCCAATGTCCACACCAGCAAAAGCCAAAAAAATATGCAAAAATATCCACAAATTTAGCATCCCATCTAACAATGGCATCATCACAGCATCTATCTTCTTCTTTCCTTTTTTAACCAACTTGACAATGGCTTTTGACCTTATTTTCCACAAAAGTATACTACTAGTCTCCAATCTTGATGATTCTATGTATATAGCTATCATTTTTGGTATGCTCTTCAGTCTTCACCAAGCCCACAAGCCAAAAATGGAGTACCCAAAACCCAAATCTCCCAAATTCCCCATTTGGTTCACACTTCTCATCAGTCTCTCTCTCACCATCTCATCTGCAACCTCAAAGACACTGCACAGAGGCTCTTCTCTTTCAGTTGAAGATTCTGATACAGACCTCTTGACCTCCCAAGACAAAACCTTTACCTGTGGTTTCTATTCAGTTGGAGAAAATGCATATGGGTTCTCAATTTGGTACACCAATTCCAAGGACAGAACCATCACCTGGATGGCCAACAGAGAGAGACCTGTGAGCAGCAAGGGCTCTAGGGTTTCTCTGAGGAGAGATGGCTCATTGGTCCTCACAGATTTTGATGGTGGAATCATTTGGGAGACCAACACCACAGACACTGAAGCTGATAGAGCTGAGCTTCTCAATACTGGGAATCTGGTTCTGAAAGACCCAAATGGTAAAATTTTGTGGCAAAGTTTTGATTTTTGTACTGATACTCTTGTTCCTGGACAACCCTTTACCAAGAGCAAGAAACTGGTTTCCACTTTAGGAAAGGGGACATTCTCTTCTGGGTACTTTAGTTTCTATTTTGATAGTGACAATGTCTTGAAAATGATCTATGATGGTCCTGATATTTCTAGTTTGTATTGGCCTACTCTTGGCATTAGTGTGTATCAAAATGGAAGAACTGATTATAACAGTAGTAGGATTGCAGTTCTGGATGATTTTGGTCAGTTTCATTCCAGTGACCGGTTGCAATTCAATGCTACCGATATGGGAATTGGGATCAAAAGAAGGCTCACAATAGATTATGATGGGAACTTGAGGCTTTATAGCCTTAACAATGTGACAGGATTGTGGGTTGTGTCATGGCAAGCTCTTGCAGAGAGCTGTGCTGTGCATGGGATTTGTGGGAGATATGGGATCTGTGTGTACACAAATGAAGGTCCCAAGTGTTCATGCCCTCCTGGTTTTGAGGTTAGAGATGCAACTAACTGGAACAAAGGTTGCAAGCCCATGTTCAAGCAAAGTTGTTCCAAGCAAGTAAAGTTTGTGCAAATTCCACATTCAGATTTCTACGGTTACGATCTTGATTACAAGCCAAACTTGGCTATAGATGATTGCAGAGACTTGTGCTTGCAAGATTGCCTTTGTCAAGCATTTGGCAATAGACTGAATGGAGATAGAGGGTGCTGGACAAAAAGTGCCCTTTTCAATGGCTTCATGTCTCCACATTTTGAAGGGTACATGTACCTGAAACTACCCATCAGTTTGGAAGTATCAGAACCAATCTTTCTCAGTGGCTCAAATCCATCTTGTGGGTCCAATGAGACGCTGGTTTCTGTAGGGTCTCCTTCTATGTATGACATAACCACCAAAAAGGTCAGATGGGCTTATTTCTATTGGTTTGCTCTTGCCATTGGTGCAATTGAAATGCTTATTGCAGTGTTAGGCTGGTGGTTTCTTTTTAGAAAACACGGGTTCCCGGATTCAATGGAAAACGGGTATCTTGCAATCTCTAGCCAGTTCAGGAGGTTCACTTATGGTGAGCTCAAGAAGGCGACCAAGAACTTCAAGCAAGAGCTGGGACGAGGAGCGTTTGGTGCAGTTTTCAAGGGTACTTTGGCAGACGAAAGAGCGGTGGCAGTGAAGAGATTGGGAGATGTTTATCAAGGAGAAGAAGGGTTTTGGGCAGAAGTGAGCACAATTGGAAAAATGAACCACATGAACCTTGTGAGAATGTGGGGTTTTTGCTATGAAGGAAAACACAAACTCCTAGTCTATGAGCACATCAAGAACAAGTCCCTTGACATGCACTTGTTCTCTGCAAACTTTCTTGGTTGGAAGGAGAGGTACAAAGTTGCGGTCGGTACTGCAAAAGGCTTGGCCTATCTCCACCATGAGTGCCTAGAATGGGTTTTCCATTGCGATGTGAAGCCCGAAAACATACTTCTTGACGATGACTTTGAAGCGAAGATCGCGGATTTCGGGCTAGCGAAGCTGTCTCAGAGAGATACCCCCAACTCGGAGCTCTCAAGAATCCGAGGGACAAAAGGGTACATGGCTCCTGAATGGGCTTTGAATCTTCCCATCACTGCAAAAGTTGATGTTTATAGTTTTGGAGTTGTGGTTCTTGAAATGGTGAAGGGAATTCGGCTTTCGAATTGGGTGGTGGAGGATAGTTTGGAGCAGGAAGTGGAATTGATGAAGTTTGTAAGGACAGTGAAGAGGACAATTCAGTGTGGGGAAGAGTTGAAGATAGAGGATATTGTGGATCCAAGATTGAAAGGGAAGTTTAGCAGGAACCAAGCAATGACAATGGTGGAAATCGGAATTTCCTGTGTTGAGGAAGATAGAAGCAAGAGGCCGACAATGGATTCAGTGGTTCAAGTGCTACAAGAATGCGAAGATGAAACAGAAGTCCATGGCAAAGAACATCAGTAAATAGATCACACTTTTTCATGTTCCCTCTGCTCTTCATTATCTGTTATATGCATAGATTTTGCACATTAACTAGAAAAGTGCAGTCCATTGTTATTTGATGTTATTTCAGTCAAAAAATGAGTTCACATAATGTGTGTGTATGTGTGTAATTGCAATGTCAATAATAAAGAATTTAGTATTGATGTGCCTCTTTTGACTCAATCAAATTGACACAAACACAATTGGAGTTCTGGAGGTAAGAAGCTCTCCTTGTGACTTGGAGTTCTCTTGTGATATCCGTATACAAAGCAAGAAGCTCTCCTCGCGATCACCGTATACGAAGGAGGGTGATGAGCTCTCCTCGTGGCCTCTTGGGCCTTTGTGAGGAGAAATGAAACACACAAACCTTATGAGAATGTGGGTTTTCTGTTATGAAAGTAGACATAAACTTCTTGTCTATGAGCACATAAAGAAACATTCATTGGACAAGTACTTGTTCTCAACAAGTCTTCTTGTACGGAAATAAAGGTTCCAAAATTGCACTGGGTACTGCTAGGGACTTGGCCTACCTACACCTTGAGTGTCTAGAATGGGTTTTCTATTGTGACGTGAAGCCTGAGATAATACTTGACGATGACTTTGAACACAAACTTGCAGAATTTGGGCTAGCAAAGTTGTTTTAGAGAGACAGACCTGACTCTAAATTGTCAAGAATCTGAGGCACAAAAGGTTACACAGCTCCAGAGTGGGTTTTGAGTCTTACTATCACTGCAAAAGTTTATGTCTATAGTTTTGGAGTTGTGATTCTAGAAATGGTGAAGGGAATTCAGATCTCAAAAAAATGAAGATTCAAGATTTTTATTAAGGAGCTTTGTGTGTTATATTTTTATTTATTGACTTTTATTCATGTGAGTTAAAAAAAATCAACCATGGGTCTTCCTCAGTTCCTGTTATGTCATGGCTTAATTAAAGCTACATGTTACAACTGAAACTGTATGAGAATGTTGGGGTCAATATAGGAGTCTTGTCTGATAACAATGAAAATGACATGCTTGACTATTCAGAGTCTATGCACCAACAAAATAGTTAAAAAAATTCCACAAAGACTATTTATGAGGACCCTTGTTTGATGACAATGAAATGCTAGACTTTTCAGAGTTCAGAAACCAACAAATTAGGTAAATATGCTTCCACAAGACAAGAAAAAAAATCAGCTACTAATGAAGACCACAAGACCGTTCCACAATTTTTTATGTGAATAAATTATTAAATATCTACCAGTCAAATGACATAAAGATTCATCAAGACAAGAAGAAAAATCAGCTATTAAAGTATTAGTACAATGGAAGACTAGTATTGATGGCTTTTTATATGCATGCAATGCATATAACTCCCGTCACAAAAATTTCAGAACCCAACTCTGCAACAATGGGATGCCAAAATCCACAATTTCAGAAAATTCCAAGTTTCTTGATACTTTTCATGTCTCTTTTCATCTCCTCTGCAACTTCAGAAACGCAGAACTTTCTGCAAAGAGGGTCTTCTCTA
>JAYMSZ010000707.1:0-17727 GCA_036897665.1 Pelargonium citronellum
TTTTCAAACTAACTATAAATCCAATTTTAACAAATCATGCAAAATAAATCTAAAGTAAAATCAAATTCAAAGAGCAAAATATTACAACAAAATCGAATTGAACAAAACCAAACTCAAACTCATATTAAAATGGGGTTTTAGCATTTAGGGATAGGAAATATAAAGGGCATTTTTGTCACTTTATTACTAAATTAACGGTGTTACTAACGGAATGAGTTTTGAGATGGTTGATGGTACGCAATCATGTGTTAAAAGAATAGTTTTAAGTAGTTAAGTGCCAAACATGTATATTTCAAAGTAGTTATCCGCAATTTCCTCTTAATTTTATGTAGTAATGTTTTTTTCTTCTAATATATTTATGACCCTATATAAGAATGATGACATCATGAACAGTTTGGTTGGTTGACCGTTCAATCCGAGTTCGACATCGAATTGATTTGTAAAATATTGGTCAATGCTGAAAAATATTCTATTTATGTCAAAATAAATGTTCTAATTTCTATTTTAAGAAAAAAGTAAGAAGAATTTAATTAGTTTGTTATATTTTGTCTTTTACACTTGTACACACCTCGTAACAAACTTAAAAGATATTAATCAACTAATTAAAGAGACATTATTAATAAGAGATTGAGGGGTTAAACCACTAATGAGATTATGACACATCATTTAAAATACTTAGATCTAACAGGTCGCTCCGCTCCCACAAACTCGGATAAATGAGTATTTTAATGTAGTGTCAAGTTCTTATTGGCTTAACTTAGGCTAAACCAAAAAATTCTTGGCTTAACGTGTACACACGTCGTAACAAACTTAAAAGATATTAATCAACTAATTAAAGAGACATTATTAATAAATGATTGAGGGGTTAAACCACCAATGAGATTATGACACATCATTTAAAATAATTAGATCTAGCAGGTCGCTCCACTCCCACAAACTCGGATAAATGAGTATTTTAATGTAGTGTCAAGCTCTTATTGGCTTGACTTAGGCTAAACCAAGAAAATTCTTTGCTTAAATTCTTTATTCTCTTATTAATAATTTATACATAACTAACTTTAATATAAAGAATAAGAAGAAATAAAGTGATATGAAAATATCCATCAAACTCGGAAGAAAATAGTATTTTTTGGAACATTTATTTTGATACAAAAACATAGTCAAACATGACATTTATTGGTGCGATTCAAACAGACCCTTACTAATTGGGACCAATCTTTGCTGATCACTAATTCATAATCCACAAAGATTTGCATTGGCTTGGGTTTGTGTCATTTCTCACTAGTTTTCTTTGTTTGGAACATCCTGAAACCGCAAGTTCAATTCTTCAAGATTTGCTTATTCTGTATATTCTTCAAGATTTTCATTTCATTCTAAGGTAATTGAATATAATTTATCATCTCTTTACTCATTAATTACACACTTCACTTCTCTATGTAACTTTAATCTCATATTCTTGTTTGTGTTCTGAGTCATCATCTTCCTTTTCTTTTCCTCAGTACTTGCAGAGCCTCCGACACCTCTGCTAGGGTTAAGCTACTGCTTTGATGACCAATGTATGTATCTGAATCTGATATATATATGTATGTACATGAAATAGATTCTAGTTAAGGTTAGTCACAAAAAAAAAAAATGAAATTGATTATCCACAAAGACTTGCATTGACTTGGGTTCTTCAATTTCTCACGTACTGTATAATTCACTGTCAATTTGGGTTCTTCAATTACACAGGACATATTTGCTACTTTTCTTAGCTTGAAACAGCCTGAAGCTGCAAGTTCTTGATTTGCTTATTCTGTTATTCATTATACATATAGTTCAAAAAACTATACAATATATCACTATACTACATATATTTGCTGCCATGACTCTTTCTTAATTCCTTTATCTGTTCTACTACATAATTTACACTTTAAATTCCACATTTCGTTTCACACGACTCTTTCTTAGTTTTCATTCTTGTCTTTGTTTGTTATTGGTTTTGATTATATCAGTTTTGAAGAAAATAGAAGAAGAAAGAAAGAAAGAAATGGAAATTCTGGCAGCAGTTGTCGGGTCAGTGGCAGGCAAGTTTGCAGAATATACCTTGGAGCCAATTCGGCTGCAATTTGGCTATATTATCTCATATAAGAGCAACGTTCAGAGTCTCACTGAAGAAGTCAAGAAGCTTGATTACCAAATAAGTGGAGTGCAACAATTGGTGGATGCTGGGAGAAGGAACTTACGAGATCCTATGCCTGTGGTCCAGAGGTGGCTAGAGGAAGCACGCAAAACCAGTGTCGAGAATTGCCTATTTCTTAGCACTGAAGCTGCAAGAGTTGGGAATGGGACGTGTGTGAATGGGTGGTGTCTAGATTTGACGTCGCGCTATTCAGTGAGTAGGAAAGCTAAGAAGAAGACTCCAGTTGTTGTTCAGCTCATACAAAGTGGCAACTTTGCAGCAGATCAAATAGCTGGTCTTGCTGCCCCAGTCAACTTGCTGATGATAACACAGGGTTTTCATAATGGACAAGGTCATGGGGGCTCTCAAAGATGATACTGTCAACATGATCTGTATTTGCGGGGCTGGAGGAGTGGGGAAGGCAACTATGGTATATAATATTGTGAATAAAGTGAAACAAAAAATGATGTTTGATGAAGTTGCCATGGTGGTTGTCTCTCAAGCACCTGATTCAAAGAAGATTCGAGATGAAATTGCAGACCAACTTGGTTTGAAATTGGATCAGCAAAGCGAACAGGGAAGAGCAGCTAAGCTACGTGCGAGAATAGTCAATATCAACAATTCCTACTTGTATTGGATGACGTTTGGGACGAGCTTCAGTTTGAGAAGATAGGACTTCCATTAGGACTGGGCTACAAAATCTTAATTACTTCTCGAAGAAAGGATGTATTCTTAACGAGTGGTGGGATTATTAGAGAGCCAATTAATTTTGAAGTTCCGACACTGTATGAAGAGGAGGCATGGTCTCTTTTCAAGGTAACTGCAGGCAATTGTTGTGAAGCTCCAAATATATTGCCCGTAGCAAAGCAGGTTGTAAAAGAATGTGGAGGCTTACCCATTGCCATTGTTACAGTTGGAAGGACACTTCGATGTGCTGGAAGCAATGAGCAGGAGTGGATTGATGCACTTCGGGAATTGAAAAGAGGAAGGCATGGAGAATTTACGAGTTCTTAAAGGTAAATCATCCCATTTACATCTTAGGTCGCCACGTGAAATACTAGTTGAACCCTTCACTTACTATGTTAAGTTTTGGGGGTTGAAAACTTGAAATCATGTACAATAAGAAAAATGATTTCAATTCATCATAATAGATTAGGACTTTATACCTATGAATGACTTGATTCTCATTCTCATTACTGATTTCCATTTCCATTTCAAACATTTGAATTCAGACTCTACCTTATCTCTTAAATTTTTTTTGCTTTAGTTCAGCTAGAATTACTGAAGAGAACTTATAATTTGCACATTTGTGCTTGGATTGCAGTTATGAATTAATATATCAGGTTTAAGGAATTTGAAAAAGGGCAGTCATTACGCGATACTCCGATATTTATGCAGAGAGATTGTTTCAATTTCAAGTATTCATTAATGTTGCAAGACTATATTTTTGCAGGAAGGTGATTTTGATAGAGGTTGGTGTTGGATATTTATTTGTTACTTAAATCACAATGCTACTTTATAAAAATTTATGGAAAAGCTTAAGTAAAATTTGGATGAATAAGTTTTTTTGTTAAGTGTAACATGTGTAACCAACTGTATGAACCTAAAGGTACATACTACATAATAGTGTTGAAGGAACCCAATACTTTGCGTATGGTTAAAATTTTGTGGATACATTTCGTGTGTGTGGGGAAAGAGACAGAGGCGGTGGTGGTGGTTATCCACTTATCCTTTTCCTTTTCTCTTTTTCTTTTCTATATTCTCCTGCGTCCTGCCTTGTGAAATTTTAGTTATTGGACTACCCATATGGTTCATACTTTTCACATTTAAATTGTCTCACTTTATTAGCGGTGGTTGTTTTTTAAAATTGTATGTAGCTCTTTCAATTTATATTTATTCAATTTGAAAATTTATCACATGCTTCAACAATCATTATTCTCTTTCACATGTAAGTGATCATATTTTTTGGAGTTTTATTTGACTCAAATCTATCTTTACAAATGAAAAGATAGTTCTCAAATACACAAAACATTCATACTAATTTTTTTTAGAACAACAACTTTTTTCATATAAAATCGTGCATGTGTTTTTTATGTGAGCAAAAAAATATTGTAGTGACCCTCGGCTAACAATAAAATCAGGTCTGTTTTCTGTGGTGTGTAGAAAATGCCAGTCTTCGAAAAGGACCCGGAAAAATCAGTGTCCCGCCTCCAGAGGCGGTTGCACCAAGCCATGGTCAAGACAGTCGGGCCAATGTACGAGAGCAAAGACCACAAATCGGTCGGAGTCTTCAAAGGCATGTGGGAAGATCTGGAGAAGTCCAAGAAAGAACTGGCTGGAGCGATTCTTCGGGAGAAAGATGTGATCAGTCAGTACCAGCGATTGGTGAAGAAAGTTCACGCAGTCTACACCGCCGCTTATGGCGGAGGTGAAACTCCAGACCTTTCCGACTTATTACAGCAAGTTGCCGAATCTGCAAAAGATCTCAACAATTCCATCTCTAATGTCCAGCTGCATTCGGATAAGAAAAGTACTGAGCAACCACATGATTATTTTCAGCGGCGTCCCGAAGATTACTGGAGGATGTCACAGGAATGGCTGCGTCTTGGCGTAGAAGAAGAGATTAACAAATCATCAGCCGCAGCAGCGTTGGAATTGCTGAGGAGGAAGAGCTATGACCGTTTAAAAGAGCTCAAGACAAGGCTCTGTTTGCTCTGTTTCGCCGTCTTTCCGGATAATTATGTCATCAAGAAGAGGCTTCTCATATACTGGTGGATGGGAGAGGGTATAATAACTGCAGCATCTGAGAGGAACAAGACGGCCGAGGAGGTTGGCGATAAGATCTTTGAGGAGTTGATAAGAGAAGGCGTGATTGTGGCAGTGAAGGATTGCTCTTCTAGTCCCATTGTCAATAGGTGCTTGATGAACCCTTGGACTCGAGACATGTTGGTCTCAGTTGCGAGAGAAGCTTGTTTCTTTGATTTCGATTCGTCGGGTGAGCCCTCAGATTCTTTCGCAAAATCTTTACGTTCTTGCTTGGTTTCGAGTGATTCGGGCCTTTCTTCAAGCCGTGACGTGAAGAAAAAGAATGCGCCAGGCACATCATCGAATTCCAATCCCAAAGAAGAGGACTTAGTGAGTGTATTCAATGTGAGCCGGGAGATTCTTGCCTTCAAAATCGACTGGCTTTCGAAACTGAAAAGGATCGAGGTTCTTCAGTTGGGAAGATGGCAGTATTGGTGCGAGCATCCCATTGAAGTAGAGGATGATCAAATCTTCAAATCTTTAGGGTCTCAGAAGCTCTTGAAGTATCTGAGCCTCCGAGGAATTTCCAGAATATCTCAGCTTCCCGACTCTCTTTCCGGCCTTCTCAATCTTGAAATCCTTGATCTCAAGGCGTGTCACAACTTGGAGACGTTGCCCGATATTTCATCTCTGAAGAAGCTCACGCATCTTGATCTCTCCGAATGCTACTTGCTCGAGAGCATGCCCAAGGGGATCGCCAAGCTAACATCTCTCCAAGTCCTCAAAGGTTTTGTAATAGGAAATTCAGCAAGAAACACCAGCAAACTTAACGATCTCGCAAAGTTGAAGAAACTCAGGAGGCTTAGCATATTTCTAGGAAGAAATGCAGTTGTTGAAAACAACGAGTACGCTTCGTTGAAGGAGATCTCTTCTCTTCGATGCCTAACAATAACTTGGGGACCCAAAACTAAGGAGTCACAATCATTTCCATTCGTATTGCCAGAAACTCTAGAGAAGATAGATTTGAGAGGCTTCCCTCTGGATAAAACGCCGGAATGGTTGGATCCTAGAAAACTCACAAAGTTAAAGAAGCTCTACTTAAGGGGAGGGGAGCTAAAAAGCTTGAAGATTGATGATCAAGGCGGAAATAGAAGTTGGGGAGTTGAGATTTTGCGTCTCAAGTTTATGAGCAATTTTAGTATGGAATTGCTCGAATTGAAGACAACTTTACCCAATCTGAAGTATTTGGAGAAAATTAAATGCCGTGGTGTAAATATTGTTTGGCCTGAAGCAAAGGAAGGCCATGACCAAGATCATAATGTGTTGCAAGAAAGCGCAGCGAACAAGGAGAAGGAAAGTTGTGATCAAGAACAGCCTCAAGGCGCTGCTGAGGAGGGGGAAATTACACAAATAGCTTAAGTATGTCAAATATTCATCAGCTTCATCTGATGATTGTTGTCGGATTATTGGTAATTGTTTGTAATAGGTTTGTGCAGAGATTGATTAATTAGCGTTCTGCTCTTTATGAATGAATGTACTTAATATATGTATGCAATGTTTGATTTGTTTACAGTATGATTTTGCAATCTTCAATAGTAGCTCCTCAAATTCAGTACTATTGTTGACATTGGAAAATACATCCAAAGTGACAAGAAAATCCATTATGATCAGGCAGGGAATGATGTGCATAAGCAGCCATGGGCTCTCTACAGTTTCTCTTTGGTACACCTGTAGAGCTAAAAAAACGAGAATGAACTTTTATCTATTTCTCATCCGTCTATTCATAAAGGTGTAATGGGAATTGGCTGGACTTTCTTTGATCTCTCATCAATCCACCTGCAAGTTACACAAGAGAGGCAGACGTGTTGGAATATAATATTAAAATATGAAAAGAGAATTCAACTATTAGTTTGAACTTTTAGTTGAATTTGTTCACATCATCTTTTGCTTTGCAACTTCCACAAATCTCTCTTCATATTCATTTTACTTTGCAACTGATACAAATCTCATTTTCATTACCAATTTTAGCAAGTGAAGTTAATGTTGCACCACCAACTCTTACCCCTTATCATTCTTTTCCATCATCAATTTATCCCAACACATATAAACTTTTATTGTATAATGTATACCTTGTAGAGATGGCAATTTAAGTCGAATCTTTACGTACCTAGCTACAAACTTATATGTATTTTTTGTAGGTTCGGAGTGCATAAATAAACTCGATTAATATTTATATTAGATCATATTGAACAAACTTATACGAGCCCACAAATTAAATTTACACGTAAATGGACTAGAGGGATCAGGCTGGATGGGGTGATATAGTGGGTACTAAGGAATCTCAATGGTGGATTCGATGACCCTTTGGATAATGTTTCAAGCGATAAAGACTTAGGAGGAGTTTCAAGTGCTTTTGGTCTTATGATTTTTTTCTTACATAAACAATTTGTTTAGGTGTTATGTCATATTTGTTTTTCTTTTACTCGTAGGTTTGCAAATAGAGCGATGTATGCCTTAAGTAGGTCTTTTATTCTATGTCAGACATTGTTATTCGAGATTTGATTTCATCTCTATTATTTGATAATTTGATTTAATAATATCCCGGAACTCAATTCAAAACCTGCAGCTTGTACCCCATTTCGTTCGGGCTAGGTCTTTTCCGTCCAAATCCAAGAATAAAACAAATTTGAAACTAAAATTTGAATAGTCAGCTCTAATAGTCTAATATCACAAAACAAAAACAGCAACTTATCTCCACACATCTCATTATTCATTTGTCCGGAAATAATTGTCAATCTTCTCATTGTCATAAGAGTAATGCTATATGTACAAAATTTTGTACAAAAAAGTTTGTACAAAATGATGTGGCAAATAAAGAGATAAGACACATCACTTGCACTATTGATGAGTTGGTCAAATTACAATACGCCACGTGTACAGTAGGTCTTATAGACCGGGCGCTCCGCGCCAGAAATTCATGGGAGAGTGGTGGTATCATAAATTTCGGGTTTTGATTGGTTTAAACTTAATTTTAAACCACAAAATATGAAAAATACACGTGCCACGTAGACTGCCACGTCACTTTGTACACTATTTAGCATTTTCCTATTCACAGACGGCTTCAGAATAAAATAGTCGCGCCTTTTGGCTGATTAGCCGAGTCAACCGGTAGACTAGAGCTGACAATTCGAATTTCGGATAAATTTACATTTTTTTCAAATTTAAGTTAAAACTGCCTAAATTGAACCCATTTTGAAAGATGTTGAGTCAGTACAAGCTGTAGGTAATGGATCACAGACTAGTTTAAATTTTTTATGCAAATTGTGTGGATTATCCAATCCGACTCAAAGTTTAATTATTAATTTT
This sequence comes from Pelargonium citronellum, assembly GCA_036897665.1. Lineage (NCBI taxonomy): Eukaryota > Viridiplantae > Streptophyta > Magnoliopsida > Geraniales > Geraniaceae > Pelargonium > Pelargonium citronellum. The sequence goes on from JAYMSZ010000707.1 coordinate 8,273, forward strand.
TTTTTATCGGTAAGCAGTATTTTATTCAAAATAGAGAGAATAAAGTACAAGGATTCAAGCGAGGCTTGGACAAACTACATAAAAAGAAAACGACTCCTAACACTTGGGGGAAACAACACAAGATCTTGCCGCAATAAGCAGAGAGTGAATCCACGATTCTAGATTGCAGTGGGGATGATGATCATGAGAGATACTTGATTGAATGGTGGAGAACCCAAGGCACTGAATCTTCCGGACTGTGACGATAACATTTGGAGAAGTTTTGTTGAACACTGCATCATTCCTTGCGAGCCATATATACCAAAGTGTGATTAAACACAACACCAACCAATGAGATTTCCCAATTTTATCGGGGATCAAACCACGCCATTGAGAAAGCAGATCCGAAATAGATGTAGGGAGGGCGGTCGACACAGACCACCAATCCAGAATTGCGTTCCACACACTACGAGACCATGGACAGCCGAGGAGTATGTGATCGCATTCTTCGAAAGCGCTATTGCACAACACGCACATACACTGAGCGAGCGACAAACGTGCCCCATGATCTTCTAGAAAGCAGTTGGTCGGGATGCTTCTCATTTCAGTGAGCCATGCGAAATATTGGATTTTAGGTGGTACTTTCGGCAGCCATATCATATGGGAGCAGGCCAAAAGAGAGGGGTTGTTTGGGTTTGAAGCGAGCTGGAACATGCGCTTGGAGGAGAGGCCATTTTTCAAGTCATGCTTCCAGATAATTTTATCATTGGCATTTCGATCCATAACGGTGCTTCAAAGCATAATGAGAAGGTCTTGAAGTGAGTCTGATTCCCAGGCTCTCAAACGGCGCCTGAAGGAAATACGCCACAGCAAGGAAAACTCGACGTGGAAGAAAAACGAAATTGGGTTATTTTGATGAAGGCATAAAGTGAACAATCTCGGAAGAGCCTCTGCCAATGATCTGTCACCAATCCAGACGTCATGCCAAAATCGAATCCTCTTTCCGTCCCCTACTTTCCACATGAAACTATCCGAGTCAATCAAATTTGCGAAGCTGGGGAAATTTTTGATAATTAGTATGCCATTGATTATCGGGGACAAATTTTTTCCCCTAACCTAATCTAAATTTCAATCTGAATCGTTCCATTTATACTTGCTACAAATAAGCCTCCTCCAAAGAGAGTTCGGTTTCGACGCATAACGCCACCACCATTTGGCGAGAAGAGAAGCATTAACCTATGCAAGCGATCTAATTCCCAGCACGCCTTTGGATTTCGATCTTACCACTTTGTCCCAACTCACCTTGTAAATGTAGCGTTTTGAATTGGACCATCCCCAAAGAAATTTCCTCTTAATAGCTTCCATAATATTTGTGACTGCCTTAGGCGCATGGAAGACGAACATGTAATAGAGCGGGATGGAGGATAATGCAGATTTAATAAGAATAATAGGATCCCCGAATGATATGAGTTTGCTTTGTCAGGAATCCTAGTGCCTCGAGAATTTATCCATGACTAGTTGCCAAGTGCTGATTCGGCTGGGGTTGGACCCCAATGGGAAGCCCAAATATTTTAGGGGAAGGCTACCACTCTGACAGCCAAGCAATTCAGCAAAATTAGAGCTCTGCTCAACATTCATTGGAATGACTAAGGACACACTAAAATTTATTTTGAGGCCATATGCCAACTCAAAATATTGCAGAGTCAGTGAGATATCAGGGAAGTCGACATCGGGTGTAGGCGTGTAGCTGCATCCATAAATAAGATGGTATTATCCGCGAATTGGAGGTGAGAGATCTCGATATTGTGCACTGAAATACCTCTGAATTTTACGGCAACTGTAACTTGAGATTTGAGCAGATGCAAGGCCTCTTCTGCGATGATGAATAAATATGGGGACAATGGGCACCTCTGCTTTACCCTTTTGCTGACATTGAAAGTATGCGAAGGCGAGCCATTGACTAAAACTGAAACTGACGAGCGAAGGCATCCGCGAATCCATGAAATGAATTTGCGCCCGAAACCCATTGACGAGAGGCAATAGTTGATAAACGACCACTCTAGATTGTCGAAGGCTTGCCGAAAGTCTAGCTTGATGATCGCTGCAAGCATATTTCAGTTGATGCGCATGTGATGGACAATCTCGTTAGCAATTAGAATTTCGTCGGTGATGTGCCTTCCACTAATGAAAGAGTTTTGGGCATCTCCAATCACTTTTGAGATGACTCTCTTTAGCCGTGCTGCTAGGATTTTTCCAACAATTTTATACAAAGAAGTGACTAGGCTGATGGGCTTATAATCATCTAGGCCTAAAGGAGCGACAATTTTAGGGATTAGAGTGATGAACGCTGAATTGATTCTCATTCCCAAATCGTCTTTCAAATGGAAGCTCTGAAACATGGCCATCACGTTTGATTTGACGATGCTCCAACATTGTTGAAAGAATGCAAGAGTGTATCCGTCGGGGTCGGGAGCTTTTGAACCGTTGCAATTAAAAACCGCAAAACGAACCTCAGATTCAGAAAAAGGGTGCTATGAGGTGAGCTGCACCAGCCTCGGATATTTGTTTAAACGACAACCCGGCCATAGGACGCACATAATTGAAGGAGGACAATCTATATCAAAAATATTATGCACATTTAATCTTGACAGTCATTGGGATAGACAACCACATCCCATGGTCTGCTATCCCCGTGATATGATTTCGAGCTTTTCTTATTGAGGCCCATCTATGGAAGAAACCTGTGTTTTTGTCATCTATCGAGAGCCATTGAAATCTTGATTTTTGTTTCCAGAGGAGACTGAGTTCCTTTTATCTTCCTGTAAGAGCAACCTGGAGAGAGAGATTTGCAGCAATTGTTATGCATCTGATAATGGTCTGAGCTCGGAAGTTGAGTCGATGGAATTAATCTTTTCTTCAAGTTCCTAAATATCATAATCAATTCTGCCAAACACCTACTTATTCCAGGTCTTCAGATGACTCTTGAGATTATGCAGCTTTTTCCATATTCTAAAGCAATATCGACCTTCGATGACCTGCGATTCCCAATTGTTCTTGACAAAATTGGTGAAAGAGGGGTGGAGCAACCAACAATTCAAGAATATAAAAGGTGATGATCCCCAATCCGTGCGATCAGATGTGAGTGTGATAGGACAATGGCTGGAGAATGATCTCAGCCAGCCTTTTTGAATTGGATTGTTCGAAGAGAGGAAATTTGGCTAAAGCAAGAACCTGTCAACGCGACTAGCTCTTGAGACGGGACCGTACCAAGTAAATAACATGCTATGAAGAGGAAGATCAATTAAGCTGCTGATAGTAATGAGCTCATTAAAGTGCGAGACAGATGATTGATTAAGGGAGGACCATCTTTTCTCCTCAGTCGATCTGATCGCATTGAAATCCTCGGCAACTACAATTTTGCCACAAAAATGGTTGAGTATGGTCAGAAGCACGCTCCAAAGGTTGCAATTGTCCGCGTTCCCAGTAGGGGCATAAACGTTGATCAAGAGATATTTCTCATAGTTCGCTGGACATTTTCCGAGGAAGGCAATGAAGTTCTTATGATAGAAGCTTGTGATGAGTAGGAAGATCTTGGAGTCCCAGAGGCTTAGCAGCCCACTTGCGCTACTGGATGAGGCCGATAAACATGAGTGAACATCGGATGAATACCATATACATCTGAGCTCTGATTGAGTGAAGCTTTCCTTCTTGGTTTCTTGGAAGAACGCAAAATTAGCTTTGATATTTTGAATTTGATTTGTCATCCCTTTCAACTTATGGTGGGCATTGCAGCCCCCTCACGTTCCAGGTTAGAAAGGTCGAAGTCTCCGGAACGGAGCCCCTTCGATTAAGCGGCGGTACGTCCAACATTAAGCCGATTGATGGTTTCAAGCAACAGTGTCTCCGGTTCATCAGTGATTGCTCCCAATTCTTTGCAAAAGCTCCATAAGTCTTGTGCTTAAGTTAGTTTGGGTCTGCTTGTGCCTTTGTAACTGCATGTTTTTTTTGTTTTCTTGAACTTCGTTTTGGTGTTTAGTGGGGCCCTCTGAATCAATTTTGACAGAATAACAGTAGTATTGGCAGTATGAGGTTGGGATTTCTGAGGTAAGCCAGAGACAGTTTTTTCAGATTCTTCATCGTTTGACCTGATTGGTGCTGTTGTGGATGTTGAAAGGACGTGAGCTGACTTTGCTGTTTGGTGGGCAGTGGGAGCAATAATAGTCTAATTATTTACTAAGATGGACTCTTTGGAGTCTATTACGTCCTCCACGTGCTCCGTGTCTTTTGCTTCACCCGAGGGAGTGCGCTGAGACCGAATAGAGTTGTGTGCATTTGTCTCCCCGAAGTCGGCGTCGTCACCAGAAGGGCTGTTGTTCCAGTAATTTTCCGCCGGCGAGAGCGTCGAGGATATTCCAAGTGAGTCTTCAGTCGTAAAGCATGTTGCCTCCACCGAACTTCATTGCAACCACATTATGAGATTTTGACGAGAAAGAAGGTAGTTCCCACTTTTAACCTTACTGTACGCTGCAATGCATCCATCTTTGTTGTGTGTATGAGCACATACCCATGATCAAGTTGATGACCCTTTCTTGTTCCTTCCTCCATCATAAGAACTGTACCACAAAAATTTGCCAGATTTAACTTCACTCCATGCATGGATCAGTACGCCTGAGATCCGCACCCAACAAAATCTTCTGCCACTGCGTTTGAAACGGTTCCAGTCTGTGAACGAGACAAAAAACTTCGAAAGCCAATTCCTGTTGCTCGTCTGCAACTCAATAAGTGTGTTTTCATATTGGAAGGAGAGTAAGAACACCCGGTTGCCCAGAGAGCGGATCGAAATGTCGTGGACTCCTTCCATACTAAAGCATGAGTAAATGTAGCTTGCAAACACATTCTCTCCAGAGACTGCGTTAACACTCCAACGCAGCCTGTGGAGGAGTGGGGTGGCAGAGGAGCCTATGTATATTTGATGAGATTTGAAACCACAAATTTTTATGGGTTGACTAAACTTACTTTCGGGGATCCAACAATTATGTTAAACAAAGTTACATTTGCCTTAAAATTAAAATCTTAAAACATGTTATATATTTGGCGCCATCCATGAAGTTCTAGCACATAACATTGGTTTATAAGACATACCGCAACACGACCAATTTATTAGATAAATTATTTACTTGACGCCTCTAATGAACTTCTAACACAAAACACCCAGTTTATAAAACACACATTCGGTTTATAAGACATAATATATACTACCCGTGAAGTTGTAAACGGAAAACTAGGTTTTTAAGACATACCACCACACATCTAGTTTATAATACATATTATATACTTGACGCCTCTCACAAAGGTCTAACAGAGAACCCCAAGTTTAAGACATTGTACACTTACCGCCTCCTATGAATTTCTGACATGATAATTCCGTTTATAGGACATACTGCACATTTGACATCTTATAATTTCTAACACGAAACGTCCAGTTTATAAGATATATTGTACACTTGACGCCTCTTATAAATTTCTTACACGAAACGCTCAATTTATAAGACATGTTGTATACTTGATGCCTCCCTGAATTTTTGACACAAAACATTCCGTTACAAGACATATAGTACACTTGACGCATTATAAGTTAGCTAAACATAAGATCCCGATAAAGATTTTCAACTAATAAACCCCTCATTTACATATAAACATGAACCTGCCTTCAACTACACATACAATTTGAGATACAATACAGATCTCGAGTTAGAGAAACAGTCTCTATGCAAAAGCAAAGAAAACGTAAACCTAGTGTGGATAAACGACACTCTCCAAACCCTACAATGGTGCAAGCCTCAACTGGGCCCTCCTCCAAGCAAGCCCTAAAACACTGACTATATACTCTAATTCTGCACATAACAGTACAAGAACTAAATCCTCAATTTGATCTACAAAGTCCAAAAATAGTACCTAAAACTGTTCTATACTCTTCATCATCTCAGCTTTGCAGGTAGTCTTGTAATGCCCGGTTTGGTTGCACCGGCTACAATGTACGGTGTGTTTCTCTCGGTTAAGGTCCTCTATGCAAACCCGTTTCTTCTCAGGCCGCCCTGGTGGCCTCCGGTACTTTGGTGGCCGCCCAATTAGATTCTCATCATCTCTAGACCCGTCTCCTGCCTTTCTCCACTCGATTTTCTCAGTGATAGGGTTTATTTGTCCTGCATATGCTTCCCGGTAACTCGCTACTGAGAAACATTTTTCGGTGAAGACATAAACGTCTTTTCTGCAAGAGATTAGGGCTGCGACAGCATGGGAACATGGTATTCCATGAAGCTGCCAGTAGCGACAGGAACAACAGTGGGTCCCGATATTCACAATGTCGGATCTTTCGGCGGATAAGACCTCAAATTCCACTTCATCTGATCGGAGGACTTGGTAATTGGATCCACGACTAGCAGCTTCTGATATACGCTTCTCAGCAGAAGGGGCAAGTACAGAGAACCAAGAACTACTCCTCAGACGCCGTTCCTCAAACTCAGCCATCAGCTTGCAATGAATTCGTTCAATCACTTGTATAATGGGAAGTTCCCGAGCTTCAACGATCCATTTATTGAACTCCTCGATGTTTGAAGAGAGATGGCCATAACGGGGTCCTTCAAAATATACTAACGCCCAACGAGAAGGCGGGAACTGTTGTAACCATTTCGTGGCTTCCGAAGAGACCTCCTCAATTTCACCCATTTTCTCTTTAAAACCGATACTTGTAGTGGCATATGCAGCTTTCCATAGAAGATTTATGAGCCTTGAATTCTTGAATTCTTTCCCGAGGCTTTCGCTCAAGTGGTGCATGCAAAACGCGTGAGAAGAACTCGGAAATTTCCTTCTAACTGCATCTGCTATACACTTTTGGACGTTCGAAAAGAACGTGAAATGTGGCATATTTGCAACATTCATCTCCAAAGCCTTGTGTAACTCCGACAAAAACCACATCCAGCTCTCCTCGCTTTCTTCGTCGACAACACCAAACGCAAGCGGGAATAGCCCACCATCAGCGTCAAAAGAAGTGGCTGAAAGTAAGGTACCGAGGTATTTGCTTTTAAGCTGGATAGCACCGAGACACACAAGGGGCAAGCATCCATTGAGGAACCCATATATTGAAGCATAAAATGAAACAAAGAGGCGGTGGAACCGGTTATCTGAACCCGTAGTATAAACCTCAGCAATACTTCCTGGGTTGGTTTTCTTTATTTCCTCGCAAAATGAAGGAAGCAAGCAATATCCTTCTTCGGACGAGCCATAAATTGCAGCCAGTCCTCGTTCCTTTGCACGCCACGCTTGCTTGTACGGTATAGTGATACCGTATTGTGTATGGATATCGTGTAAAATATCCTTTGGTTTGTAATTAATGTTGTCTCGCAGTCGCTCCTCTATAAAACTCACAATCCAATCCACAGAAGCCTGATGATGGCCATTTTGTGCATTTTTCCCGCAAGTATGTGTCCCCTCAAGGCTTCGTATAGTGAATGTCGGGGCATGAGGTAGCTTTACCGCACGGATGCGCCACGGACAACCATCAGCGGCACACTTTGCAAAGTAACGAATAAGGTCGCTCTTAATAATCCGAAGCTCAAAGTGTTGTGCAATTGCAGCTTCTTTGATCGCATTACGGAACGCCTTAACATCAGGAAACTCTTGACCAACAGTAAAGATGTGTTCGTCCATGTCGTTAGTGACACAAGTTTACAATTTCCCCTCAAACAAAAGTAACGGCCCAACTATTTGCTCCCCAGGAAGGCAAAATGTTGGAGACGCGTCTTTTGAGGTGTACACACTACTCCAACTGGTAGCTCCAAAGTGAGCTGTCCAATATATTATCATCTGAGGATCTACAAAAAAGCAAGGAAACATGTTCAAGTCATGCAGAGAAAAGCATACACTTTATCCAAAGATGAAGCTTGAGCTATCTTCTTCTAACAGGAAGAGCATGGAACTGACACTAAAACAAATTTCAAACACTTAAAACAGTTACAGTTTTAAAATAACTAAAACCCGTATGCATGTATTTGTGATATTACAAACCAAGAACGATGACTCTTTCCAACAATATGGAACACACTTGGGATTCGTCACAAATCCGAATAAAAGTAATGCTCATATAATTCAGGGCAAATAACACCAATGCGAAAACAGAAATATAAACACATTATAACACGTCAATTGGTCGGTAAAGAAAATACAAGCATACTTCCACATCGCACCTCACTTCGCTTCACACTAGAGTGCAGATCATAAATACTAACCCTCACACACAAATAGAGAAAGTAAAAAAACAAATCAACCCAAAATCACAATTGCATAAATGACTAAGTAATGAGCTGCAGTATGCACCGTTTCAGCGTCAATTAGGACCAAGCAGGACTAATAATAGTACTGCCACTTAGAGATGACAATTCGGGTTTCAGGTTGAAAATACCTTACCCAAACCCGACCTGCAATAGGTGCAGGCATTCGAAAATTAATTATGTGGCCCAAAGCCGCAAAATGGGGATCAGATTTGGGTGCTTGCGGTTTCGGATCCAAATTGGCAGCTCTACAACGACTATACTAACAAAAATCATAGAGATTTATATGGTTTTTTTACTTATGTTTCTAGTTTCCATATCCTTGCACAGTTGCACTGGCATAAAATCTTCCCCAAAATTTCCAAAGAACAAACAAAATTTAGCAACTAACCTCAATAACTACAAAAGGCTAAACATGAATGTCAATCAAACCAAACAGAATTCAGATAAAAGGCTATCAAAAATGCTTTTTTTTTTTTTTTTTGCTGCTTATACGAATTACATAAACAAAATCACATGCTGGCACAAACCCAACAACGAAAAACCAAAATCATTGAAAACTAAAAAAAACCACATAGAACCCACAAAAAATTAAGAACCAAAAAAGCACCTTCTAAACAAAATTAGTCATTTCCAAGGCATAAAAAAGTGAATGAAAATGAAAATTTTCCAAGAAATTGTACTTACCAGAGATGGAGAGAGAAAGGGTCAGATCTCGAGACTCCATAAGAGGAAATATCTGGAAACCATCGCCATGAGAGAAATTTGAAGATGATGAGAGAGAATTTGGGGATTCTGATGAAAGATTAGGGCTGATTAGGTCATATCAAGGGTACTATTGTCATTCTCTCCTCAAATATGGGCATTATCGTCATTTCGTTTGCAGGAGTGTTCACTGTTTAGTAGCAATTGTGGGTTTTTTCGTCAATTCACTTTGATTCTGAGGGTATTATCGTCATTTCAGATTTAATTAAGTGCTATATTCTTGATTAGAAGGTGGGTAAGTGTTATTGTCATGATATTGATGGTTGGATTAGCAATAAAATAAAGAGAGTGACTTGGGGCATGTGGAGATAGTACCTGTGTATTACATGTTGGTTTTTTTTTATATTGTTGTAGACTCATATTGGTACGTTATCCATAGACATT